>JBBMJZ010326059.1:0-17551 GCA_037833815.1 Zingiber zerumbet
CTTCTATAACCTGATTTACAGCCTCTATAACTTCTTGTTCCTCAAGTACATATTGTATCATGAGGTGCTAGATCTTATAGTTATCCTCATTAAGTTTTTCACCTTTGTTGAGTTCAGCTATAATGTTTGTGGTTGTCATAATCTATCATAAATAAACACATTATTTAGTATTAAGTGTAAATCATATGCATGCAATTTATGATTGACTCAATATTACTTTGAGTTGATTTACAAAATCAAGTGACAACTATGTTTTTACTCATCATTTGTATAACCAATCAAATCAATATTAATCAATTCTATTACATACATCCTAATAAATGAACTAATCATGCATTTAGAATTAACACAACTCTAATACCATTGTTGATTATTCTAAATGCATGGATAAAATGAATTAAAACGGTAAACACTTATAGTGATCTCCCGCAGATCTACAATCGGTGTCGGCAAGACTCGCTGTCGGAAGAGCGATCACAGGATCGGAAAGTTCTTCGCAATTCCACGAACCAAATCCCACCGCCTCAAATATTCTCCTTTTTCTCTCTGCGTTACGCACCCCTGATGATCCTTGGACGCACTATTTATAAAGGAAAATGACCTAGGGGTATGATGGTATTTTCCATCAAGAGTAGTGGGGAACGTGGGTATGTTCCCACGTTCCCATTTTCTCCATTTCCTACATCTTTATTTTATTTGATATCTGTCTTATTGCTCCACACGATTTCTTTCTCTCTTTCTCTTCTTCCGCATTAGAGCTTGAAAGATATTATCCCTTCTCTACCTAGTGCCCTTCTTGTCGATGTTTGTGTCTATCATCACCATAAATATGACGAATCACCTCTTAAAAACCACAAACCAAATCCCTTAGTATCTCAATCCCTTTCTCTATACTTGTAAGCTTTATATAAAGTGGAAATGAGTGATTCTCCCAATTGCATGTTGTAGTTTTTTTTCCAAGTAACTGCAACGGGCAATTGCTATCCACTAACAAGGTCGACCCATAAAAAATTATAAGATGTCCTTAAAATTCTAACACACATTTTGGCATCTCAGACTCTAGGCGATTGTAGGATGCATTATGACAAAACTATTTGTTTTAGCCGTAAAGAATATTCTATAACTTCTTATACCGAATGTAGGTAATTGTCGACGTTTGACTTAACTACATTTAGATGCCAAATGGCTTCACAATCAACCTCTCTAAGTAATTCGCCTCTACCTAGGTGCTTTATCACTACTCTTATAATAAGTTACCTAAAAAACAAGAACAAATCTTTAAGCTTCAATGAGATGGAAGCTCTAAGCCATTTTACTTTCATTTTTTTAAAAAAATTTCATTGTATATTAAAAGAAAATATACTTAATCTTATAATTGTTCTCATAATTTTAATCTCATTTGTCCTTGTGAGTCGGATGTTAGCACCTGTATTCTTTATTTCCTTTGGTTTGAAATCTATGAAACAAAAGCCAAAGTGATGGTCATTATTTTCTTATTTTTCATGACATCATCTAACCATAAAAATAAATCTAAATTTATTGTAAAAATATAAATAATTATTTTAAAAAATATATAATTAATCTTATATTATTCTATATATTTCTTAGTGTAAAATAGAAAAACGACACAAGCAAGAAACCGACTCGATCTAGCCATTTCAGGCCGGGGGCTGCGCGAGGGTTTTCCGTTCCACTGAGGAACTCTCGAGAAACTGCTCGTCGACGGAGACCTCCACCCGCCGTTGCTGCTACCGCCTCGCTTTCGGTGTAGCAAGAAGGAAATAGGAAGGCTCTTTTTCGTCTCTGTATCTTCTCAGTCATGCACGCCCCCGTCCTTGTTCTCAGTAAGTCTCTCTCCCCCTTTTGACAAATCGGTGGATCTCGGAGTTCTTCCCTTCCGTTTTAAAGACCAGCATTTTTTTTAAAAAAAAATCATGATTTCATTACTTCTTCTGGAGAAATTTTGCTGGGTAAAAAAAAAAAGCTTCCGGATCGATCAATATTTGTAGTGGTGGTAGCTCGTTGGTTCGAGGTATTGCACTTGAAAAACAAGTCGAGATGGATGGCTTTTCCTTTGTTGTCAAATTTGGTGCTTAGGAATGCTGGATTTGTTGATAGATCGTGTCATTTTTTAAAATTTTTTTTGGCAGAACGTTTATGTGATGTTGCGTTTTACTATAGATCAAAATTGATGGACCCCATTTGGTGATTCAAGTACAATAGCGAAGCTTTTTTTTCCTTCTAAAATATAAATATATTTGTAGGAATGAGTAATTCTGTGGCTTTGTCATTCAAGTTATCTAACACTTTCCCTGACCTTTCTGAGCAGAAGATTCTTTAAAACGGGAATCTGGTAGTAAGGTTCATCATGCTAACATCCAAGCATCGAAGGTGAGAATATGCAATCTTTTAAGTGTTTTTTTTGGCATTCTATTACATGTATAATTTGAGTTATCTAGGTACGTGACATGCTTGCCACATGGATTTGCCATTTGTGTTTCCTTTCCTAATGTCAGTGCTAAAACAGCACTAGAGTTTTTTGAAATTTTGTGTTTAGTTTGGCGTACTTCATATTTATTACTTATAAACATGTATCCATTGTTGATTACTTGAAGAAGTGTTTGCATTGCAGTATCATACCAGCATGTTGTTATTTTACTTCAGTAGTCTTCATGATAGTTGGAAAAAGTACTTCTGCATCTCATCACTGCTGATATTGGATGTTACATCTTATATCTTACATTCTATGTACAGGCTGTGGCTGACATAATTCGAACTACTTTGGGACCTCGGTCTATGCTTAAAATGCTGCTTGATGCTGCAGGAGGTTTGTTTTTAGTTATTTTAACTGATAATCTTGAATGTGGATGTATTGCTATGGTTGTTTGATGCTTCAATTAACTGTGATTTTAACAAAGGTTTGTTTTTGGTATTTTTACTGGCACTTTTGAATGTGGATCTGTAAGTTATATTTTGATTTCTCGCAAAAACATGATTTGAAGCTTCTAATCTTTTTCAAATGTTGATATTTTGTCTCAATTATGAAATATGATAAGTTTTTTTCTGTATTCAGATGACTGCATTAGCTTGAAAGTTACATTTTCCATGCAAGACCTATTAGATATCAAGACAACCATGAACACATTTCACTTGAACCTGAAAGTTGAGAAAACCATGAATTCATAGAATCTAAACAAGTGCTTGTGGGATACAGCCTAGTGTTATCTATACTAATGCCAATCATTTTAGTATATAGGTAATTGCTATTGACATGGTTGAGGAAAACTGCAAATGACAAGGATATAAACAATTTATTTGGTTGTATTTACTACAAGTACAAAATTTGTCATGTCCTATAAGTGTTGATTATATGGTAATAGCTGGTAATAGCTGGAATCATGTTGAAGTGAGAACCCATTGGTGATCACTTAGTCAACTGTTGGATTATATGGTAAAATGATAACAACGCATGCCATTTACTCAACCTCAAACTTGTTCATCAATATAGTACATAGTGAATATGGACAATGGAGCTTTTAAATTATTGTGAGAAGCAATTTCTTGAAAAAATTTCAACGGAACAATTTCTTTAGGTACATGATAAACAATTATCCAAAACAATTTGACCAAGACAGATTTGTAAGTTGTATAGTGCTTTTATGTGCTTGAGGCCCTGAAAGCATCTATCAATGTGCTAAAGAATTAGATAAGTGCAGCATACTTCCATTTAATGATGATATCAAGATGAATCAATATGGCCATCTCAGAAGTTTGTATTCACAGTGGTGGGCTTAAGGAAGGAATCTGGAAGTTATGGGCTTAAGAAGCATTTGTAGAATTGGCAGCCTCTTCATGCAATAAATCTCCATCCTTTTGCACAAGTGATCCTGATTTTTCAATCTCATTCTTGAAAAAATTATAGCTGCCAAAGGCCTTTTGTTCTTCAGTTCACAATCTGAAGGTTGGGATTTCAATGTATTTACAGTTCTTGAACCTCCTACAGAATTTCATGTTGCCCGTTGCTCAATTTGAGCTTCTGCTCTTACCAATCTAGCCTGTTGTCTCTCTTCTTATGTCAAGTTGCAGCACTCTGAATTTGGGGGAATGAAAACTTTTGCGCTATTAGTGGATCTGAATTTGTGTGACATGGTCTTAAGGGCATCTTTGAGCAAATTCAATATCTGAACTATGACATTTGACAGGGAACTCATCTATATCTTTCATGTAGTTCCTGGTTCCCACTTTATGCCTGTTACCACATAAGAAAGAATCTAAATGGGAAGATGCAGGAAAGTGAACTGATCCCTGCAGGAAGAAACATTGCACTGCAATCAACATATCCCATGCCATTGGTTGTTAATCAAAACACACGTAGTTTACAATGCATTCTCAATGCACTAGAGGAGCAGTTGTTCTGAAGTTCATTCTGCACCATCCTAATTCTCATATGCCTAGAAGAGAGGTTCTTCTGAAGCTTATTGAGCACCATTACATTTATGATCTGTTATTCATAGTTTCTCAATATTCTCCTGAATAGAATTTAATTGAGATAGTTGTGAATCTCTGCTACCATCCATATGCAAGTGGTTAAATCATGCGTAACTAGGCAAGGGGGAATTATGAGGAACCACAAAGCTGTCCATTTATGAGATCATACCAAACTTCTATTTTACTTAGTTTCGACTGAGTATCCAACACAGGTGTGGATCTAACCATCTGTCATGTGACCAATAGGGCGTCAAATTGCTACTTTGAGTGTCAGTGGTTGACTTAGGTATTTAGGGGATAGATAAAGAGACTGGTATCAAAAGTCAGACTCTATCTATATCGAAATCCCATTATCTACTTGTAAAATCTGCTAGTGCATGAGTTTCCAGCGCATTCATGTGGGGTTTAAGGAATTACAAGTAGTATGGTTTCAATATTTAAGTGCCTTAAAGATCCATGTTTAGGGAGAGCATTTAACTCTCTAATTTTTGGCCACACTTGCGGCCCAAAATTGATCATTCCCTTTTCATGTTTAGTTTCTAAACATTTCTGGGTTTTTTATTCTTCTGCCACAATTCAAGGATTCCATCACTCTAAGTGTGCCTATTTATAGAATTTATGTAATTGCATCAATTTTAAGGCATGTTCATTTACAGGGCTATGGGAAGAAGTTTTTGGAACTTTGTTGATGGTGTTATGTTGGAAAAGGGGGACACGAGAGAATTGAAATTAAGGAAATGTATGTTGCAGGATGGAAGAGAGGGATACCGAGTTGCATAAGTTATCCAATTTGTGTGATCTGCCACCGTTCTTTTGGCTTGTTGATTTGTTCAATTGCTCGTTAT
Source organism: Zingiber zerumbet (assembly GCA_037833815.1). NCBI lineage: Eukaryota > Viridiplantae > Streptophyta > Magnoliopsida > Zingiberales > Zingiberaceae > Zingiber > Zingiber zerumbet. The sequence goes on from JBBMJZ010326059.1 coordinate 5,334, forward strand.
GAAAGGGGTGACAATACAGCGTTGTGCCGATTTGAATGTTATGAGAATTCATCTATTCTAGCAAGGATATGTTTTGTTTTTGGGAAGGATGAATACATTTTCTCTTTGATGAGCTTGTATTGATCGGAGCCTTGTGCAAGATGACCACCAAATTTATGAGTTCAAGTATTCTGAGCCATCCATAGCTAATTGTCACTAGAATTCCAACTTGAGTAAAAGCCCATAACAATCAGATTACTCAATGCCTTTTTTTTTTTTCCTAATTTTTGTTGCAAATAAATAAATGTGAACATGGGAGAATATCTCAGTCACTAGAGTTCACCTTAGATTACAGGGGGAAAAGTTCTGTATTATAATTCATATGATGTCAACAAAACCAATCTTTTAACACCTTCTATTCAAGTGTCAAGTTCATAATTGATCTTCAGTTTTAACAATCTTTATTAAGTTTTTCTTATGACTCATCAATCCTTTCCTCAGTTTCTGTGAACTATTGCACTCATAATTTTCCCTGTTGTCTTATTTTTGCCAGGTATTGTAGTTACAAATGATGGAAATGCTATTCTTCGTGAGCTTGATCTTGCTCATCCAGCTGCTAAGGTGCGTGATGCCCGATCCATTTAGTTGCCAACTTGCATTAGTATAGTTATGTTTATTATCTTTGTCTTGAATCTGTAATGCACAATATTTGGATTAGTTTATTCTTTTGGGGTTGGTATATGATTACGGATGCAACATTTTATTGTCTCTTACTATATGACAACTGGCAGTCGATGATTGAACTAAGCCGGACACAGGATGAAGAAGTCGGAGATGGCACGACGTCTGTCATTGTTCTAGGTATGCTTTGTGATCTTTGTATTACTTTGTGGATTGGTGTTTATGGTATATTAGCCTGCATCATCATTGTCATCTGGCTAACAGTGGATTGTCATAGTAAACGACACAATCAGTGTAAAATTTAGATTTTTTTTAGACATACTTGCCTAAGACTATCTTCCAATCATCTTCCATGTCTGCATATTTCTGTTCATTGTGCTTGTCATGTTTGATTAACTACAGGCTTTCTTTTGGAAGAAGAAATGCTAATCCTTTGTATCTTTCTTTTTAGCTGGCGAGATGCTCCATGTTGCGGCAACTTTCATTGACAAGAACTACCATCCGACTGTTATATGTCGAGGTAATTTTTGAGATAATGAACATCTGTTACACTTTTGCTGTATTTGCGTGTAAATTCTTTTGTTTTGTTTGCTTGACTTCATGCTGATAGTGTCTAATCTGCCATTTCAGCTTATAACAAAGCTTTGGAAGACTCTATAGCTGTTTTGGACAAAATCGCAATGCCCATTGATGTGACTGACCGTAAGTTCTATTTACTGCATATGATATTTTGGTGAGCACAACAATATGAGGGTTATGACAATTGGTTAAACTTGCACTATTCCTTTAACTCATCCATCAATTTACCTTTTTGGTGTAACATATCTAACATAACAATCTGAATAAATTGTCTCATTTTGAATCATCTTCACAGGTGCTGCAATGCTGGACCTTGTCAAAAGTTGTATAGGCACAAAATTTACTGGACAATTTGGGGATTTAATTGCTGTGAGTATCTTTGAAGATGTCAGTTTTTTTTCTTTAAAAACTATAAAGTTGACTATGTGAATGGATTCAGATCTCCATTGGTTCTATCTAGTTAAGTTGGTTAATGACAGTCTGATAACAAGGATTTTGTAGATATCGACTATACATAATTGATTGTTTTTCAGTACAAATTTTTATTTAGAGTAGTACTGATATTAGTAGGAGATTTTAAATAATGATCCAGAGGTTGAACTCTTAGAAGTCATTGTTTTACACCTAAGAGTTCTAATGGTTACCCTTTTAATTCCAGGATCTGGCTATTGATGCTACAACAACTGCTGGTGTTGACCTTGGCCAAGGTGTACGTGAGGTTGATATTAAGAAGTATATAAAAGTTGAGAAGGTTCCTGGCGGGCAGCTTGAGGATTCCAAGGTTCTCAAGGGAGTTATGATTAGTAAAGATGTAGTTGCACCTGGAAAAATGAGGAGAAAGATATTAAACCCTCGCATTATTCTCCTTGATTGCCCCCTTGAGTATAAGAAGGGAGAAAATCAAACAAATGCTGAATTGGTGAAGGAAGATGATTGGTATGAAATTGCTTTGAATTTCACTTGCATGTTTTTGATAAACAATAAGCTGCAATATCTAATTGTAGTCATTAAGGGGTGCCCCAATTGAGGAGTAGAGTGTGTAGAATAGTAAGATTTGTTTCATGTCTTCTTGTCACAAAGAAGTCATTGGGCTTTAGGCACACAAGGAATGGTGTTTGCTGAGGAAAAGTGTAGCACATGTATAATATCAACCATGGTTTCTAGTGCTGGTCCAACTAGCATGATTAAAATATATTGTTTTGTCACTAACTAATACTGACACTAAGTTGTCAAGGGTAAATGTCATTATGCCACCTATGCCGATATAGTTTTGGTTGATGTCATCTATGATTGATGAATGATCTTGTCTGAAATTTACGAGATGTGACGCTGGCTCCGATGAATAATGCGCCTTGATAAAGATGACCTCCCGGAGATATGAAAGCAACCCTCCACGATCCTTGTGGAAGTCCTTAAAGCATCGAATAGAATTTTCCGGTAGTTGCTTGAACCACCTCTGAGTTGCTCCTCCAAATGTTGTAAGGAACATCCAGCATTTAACACCATCGGTAAATTGTTGGAGAAGTGCCGCATGTTTAAATTTGAGAAGATGATTCTCGGGATAAGTTGTCCCCGAGTATTCTCTGACATTTAAATTTTGATAATGCTTCGGCAAAGGATCATCTAACACTCGCTGAGAGAATGGAGTGATAATCCTTTTAGGAGAACTATCACTGGCTACAATTTTCCCTTTTCGCTTTTCTCTTACCGGGGTTCCCAAGAGGACTCCTGAAGAATTTCTTTTCATCCTCCTTGTTCAAGGGGGGTTTGGAAATATGCTTTAGGACGTCGAGTGGGAGGGAGGGGTAGAAAGACGAACCGGATCTCCCCCCTTGATCCTTCTCCCTGTGCTGAGAAGTTATAGACATCGCCGGATGTGGTGCTATGGGTAGCGTGCCCCCAGTATTGACTTGTTGTTGTTGTTGTTGTTGTAATATCTTTGCACCCCAGCGTTGACGAGCAACTCCAAATCTTCTTGCGACATAGTAATAGTGTTGAGTTTTCTAGCCTCCTCCATCTTCGTAGCTTCAGATTCAGATGAATAGTTTCCACATATGGCGCCAAATTTGATCCTGTCTGAAATTTACGAGATGCGACGCTGGCTCCGATGAATAATGCTCCAGATGAAGATGGCCTCCTAGAGATCTGAAAGCAGCCCTTCACGATCCTACGCGCAGTGAGACAAACCAACAAAGCGTTAGCGACCTAAGACCGGAAGGGGGATCCCTGGCTAGGCCCTCCGACGTTCAAGTTAGTTTCTCTCTCAAAGGTGGAAGAAGAAGAAGAAGAAGAAGAAGAAGAAGAACAGTAACTGAAGTACTTTGAAACAGAGTTTAGATGCTAGGACTTGCTTACCTTGCCAACGGAGAGAATCCCCTTTGTATACTACCTCATATGACTCCCGTAGTCGTGAGGTGGTCCCCGGTTTTTTAGAGTTTGTTAGAAGATGAAGTCATCTCTTATGCTTCGTGCAATAATCCTTGAAGGAATTTTTTTTTATCCCAAATGTACCTCCTTTGCCGTTTGTGACTTATATTTCTTATGAAAGATGCATAGGAATACATCATTATAACTAAAGAAGCTTCTAGAAGATATCTCCCACCAAACTTGTCAAGTTGTATACTTATGTATTTCTGTTGAACATGCCTCGACCGGCCGTTCAAGTTGGTCGTATATATAATAAGAATACTTCCTGTTAAGTATGTCTCGACCGGTCGTTCAAGTCGGCTGTATATATAATAGGAATGTCTCGGTCGGTCGTTCAAGCCGATCGTATATATAATAAGAATATCTCCTGTTAAGCTTGTCTCAGTCGACCGTTTAAACCGATCGTATATATATTGAGAATATCTTCCTCTGAACATGTTTCGGCCGGTAACATATTGAAAGTTGTATAAGGCTAAGTACCTTTGAACTCGGTCGAGCTTTGCCCGACAGAGTGTATACGAGCATATGGGTGCTCGCTCGGCCTTTGATCGGCCGGTAATATCTTAAAAGTTGGACATAAGGTTAAGTGTTCTTATGCTCGATCAGGCTTTGCCCGGCCGAGCGTATAAGAGCACATGGGTGCTCGCTCGGCCTTCAATTGGCTGGTAACATGCTGAGAACTATATATAAGGCTAAGTGCTTTTACGCTCGGTCGAGCTTTCTCTGGCCGAGCACATATACGAATACTGTCGCTCGCTCGGCCTTCGGTCGGCCGGTAATATGCTTAGAACCTTATGCTCGGTCGGACTTTACCCTGCTGTGCACATATACGCATACTATCGCCCGCTCAGCGTTCGGTCGGTTGGTAATATGCTTAGAACCTTATGCTTGGTCGAACTTTGCCCGGCCGAGCACATATACGCATATTGTTGCTCACTCGGCCTTCGGTTGCCCGGTAATATGCTTAGAACTTTATGCTCGGTCGGACTTTTCCCGGCCGAGCACATATCTCATACTGTTGCTCATTCGGCCTTCGACCAGCCGATAATATGCTTAGAACCTTATATTCGGTTGGACTTTTCCCGACCGAGCACATGTACAATACTATCGCTCGCTCGACCTTCACTCGGCCGGTAATATACTAAACGCTTGAGAAGGCTAAGTGCCTTTACGCTCGGTCGGGCTTTATTCGGCCGAGCGTATATGAACACATTGATATTTGCTCGGCCTTCACTCGGCTGGGAATATGCTTAAAGCTTTATAAGGTTAAGAGACTTTACGTTCGGTCGAGCTTCGTTCGGCCGAGCGTATATGAGTACACTGGTACTCACTCGATCTTCACTTGGCTGGGAATATACTTAAAGCTTTATAAGGTTAAGTACTTTTATGCTCGGTCGGGCTTTGCCTGACTGAGCGCGCGAAGGCACCTTGGCTATATACCTCTCTTATCTTTCTCGATTCTGACTCCTTCTTTATTTGACAGGCCGACCTATTATAACCCGTATTAATAAAGATAGGAGGACTCTCTTCCCATGAGTCATCTTTGATTTTGTTTGTGGATCGTAGGAGATGAGAAACTCGGTATAAAGAGAGGGGAAGCAAAGAGGGTAATCACTAATAAGTGCACTGATGATTAAAGAGTGTCAAAGTCGTTGTATCCATGTATTACACCTATGCTTCCATATATTACACCTATGCCTTTTCCTTTCCAGATGTGCATTCTAACTCCAATTTCCAATAGTTCTCTCAGCTCTATCGAGGGATTAATTTCAATGTCAAATGCCTTGGGAGCATTATTTAATCCAAGTCTGGAAAATTTTGGTGGATGATTTTTCTACGAAGCTACCAATGGAGGAACTAATTTGAATACCACATGTCTTGGGAGGAAAAATTACAGGGACGATCTTACTATTATACTTCTACCTTATGCACAAATACTCATTTTGATGTTATTAACTAATAATCATTAGTTAAGGTTTCTTATTATATTTTTTTAACTTGTTGCTTTAAAATTTTAATTTAATTGGGTTTTTGATTGCTGTAAGTTCAAGTTTGGTGGCAAACAAGCTAAGTGAAGCTAAGTGAACGAGGATTATAAGATTAAGCTCATTAGATGTTCTTGACATACATTGAAGCGTGCTTAGTGTCGGCATCACACATTATTTAAATTGCATCCTTCCCGCTAGACTAAAACTTTAACATGGAAAGATATTTAAAACCTTGCTTCGAACCTTTATCTCACTTGCCTTTAGAGCTTATGGGGTTGTGATTCTTTTTCTTCTTACCTTTGTCTTGTGGTTCCGGGTACAACTTTTGGTTTACCCTTTTCACACGTGCCTGGTGTGCACATAACACTCACTCATCTTTTGGGTTAGGTATTTTCCTTGTGAAAAGGCACACCTAAACATTTTCATTCTATTATGTTTGCCTTAGTTATTAGAGGTGGTTTAGCTATTGTGCATAGCTAGTTGTGCCTATTAATAACAGAAGTGTGCTCCCTCATAAGTTGCAAGAAATTATTTTGTTTGTAATTTTTGAAGATAACTATTCTTGGTAGGCTAGTAATTCTTATTGAGATAAAGTGGCATATTTTCTTTGGTTTCTCTGAATCCGTTAGACTTCTAGTTTAATAGATTCAATTCTTTTAACTATAACATTCTGTTAGTGGTTTTGAGCATGTCCTTACTATTTCAATTTGTTGTCTCTCATTTTATCATGTTTGGTGATACATTTGATTGGGCTCGAATATCACTGGTAAGCTGTGTTTCTTGTTCTCTATAAATTGCAAATAGCTAATCAGCATCTCCTTGTAGCACATGTTCTTATGGGTATTACGATACAATCTGGTTGTGCTCTGATTCAACATACATATATTGGCATTATTAGGTTGAACTTGGATTTCGCACAGCTTATGTTATGCCACACCAATGGAGAGAGTGGAGCGAACTTGATGTGTCTCTTGAATTACCTATTTTGGATGTCGACTGTCTATATCTAGTCAAGAAACTCCAGATATCTAGTCATTCTTATACATTGTGTTTCCTTCACATATTTGCTGAATATGGACTAATGTTTATATCTACATTTGCCAGGGAAGTACTGCTAAAGATGGAGGAGGAATATATACAAAATATGTGCATGCAGATACTGAAGTTCAAACCTGATTTGGTGATCACAGAAAAAGGGCTTAGTGATCTTGCATGCCATTACTTGAGTAAGGCTGGAGTTAGTGCTATCCGGAGATTGCGCAAGACTGACAACAATAGAATTGCAAGGGCTTGTGGGGCTGTTGTTGTCAATAGGCCAGAGGAGTTGCAAGAGTCTGATGTTGGGACAGGGGCCGGCCTGTTTGAAGTCAAAAAATTTGGTGATGAGTTTTTTGCTTTTATTGTGGATTGCAAAGATCCAAAAGCCTGTACCGTTCTCCTAAGAGGTGCTAGTAAGGATCTTTTGAATGAGGTTGAAAGAAATTTGCAGGTGGGATTTTGTATTCGTACATGCTTGATTTTAATGATTGAACGAATTGTCCAGTAATAATTTGTGCTGACAGGATGCTATGTCAGTAGCCCGAAACATCTTGAAAAACCCAAAACTTCTCCCTGGTGGTGGTGCGACAGAGTTAACAGTATCAGCTGCACTAAAACAGAAGAGTTCTTCAATCGAAGGGATAGAAAAGGTTTTCTTCAATTGTCATACAGTGGAACTGCATAAATGTCGACACTAACATCCAGTTTATTTCTGCCTCATTGTAACTAATTAATATTGTTTGGTTGTCATTAGTGGCCCTATGAAGCTGCTGCTGTAGCTTTTGAAGCAATTCCACGAACCTTAGCTCAGAACTGTGGCGTAAATGTCATTCGCACCATGACTGCTCTCCAAGGAAAGGTAATTCTTGTTATGTTCTTTGGAAGTCTGATTCTTCGATATCTAATCAATTCATTTTATGACTGATTAACTCACTTTCTGAGGTTGGATGAAATTTCAAAAACCTTATATTCAATTAAGCAGATAATTTACTTTACCTTCTTTGTCGCAGCATGCCAATGCTGGGAATGAATGGGTTGGCATTGATGGAAATACTGGTGAAATTGTTGATATGAAGGAACGTAAAGTAAGCTTGGTGCCTTCCCTTTTCTCCCCATATTTTGAATCCATGCTCTCTAATGTCCTTTTCATTTCAGATCTGGGACTCCTACAATGTGAAGGCCCAAACATTCAAGACAGCTATCGAGGCCGCTTCCATGCTGCTTAGGATCGATGACATTGTGAGTGGTATCAAGAAGAAGCAGGCTCCTGGTGCTGGTCCAACCCCATCTAAGCCTAAGATAGAAGAGGAAGGAGATGCCGATAACGAGCAGATACTTCCTGAGTAGAATGTCCCGTTAAGTTTGTTTCTTGTCGTGTTACATCTGATGAGAGTGTTAGGGCTCCCTAGGGACCAAGAATTGGTGAACTTAAATTTGCTTGCTAAATTTTGTTTTTTGTTTTTTTTTTTTTGTTTTGGAATATGCCATTGATATTTGTTTTATGCATTTTGTTTTGTTTAATATGAGGTCGTTGACCTTTTCGTAGTGCAACTAATTTGATGATTTCCTTAGAGATTTGGATCTCAAATCTTAATGGTAAGATGGAGAGACATTTGAAATATGTTTTTTTTTTGAGCTTCTGTTGTGAATGTTTTTTTTCCCTAAAAGATATTTAATTCTTTTTAAGTCTTTGATGCCATTTAAAATCATAATCAATAAAAAAAATAATGTGTTTGATGTCACTTAAATAAGTTTATAATTATAAATTTAATAATCAATTAAATAGATTTAAAATATATAAAAAAAAATTAAAGTAATAAAAAATTAAGTTAGTTTTGGTTTGATTTAGTTAAATTTGATTCGGTTTGACCAACTTCCCTACAATACTAATCGGGCGGGCAAAGTTAAGAAGTTATAAAAAAAAACAAAAAAACTTTTGTATCGTTCTATTTAAAAATTTTCACTAAAAGCAGCGCCACCCACCGAGCCGTTACTTCACCTGAGCTGTTGCTAATCAACAGACAGTACACCTTCCTCAAATATCAAAAATCTAAATTCCATTCTATTTTCTTCCTTTATTTTACATTTTATTTTTGTCCTTTTGCTGCCTGAATCCAGGCGACAACAACTCATCACAATCTAAGCTAACTCCTGCTAATCACCTAAATTTAGGGCCCTCTTGCCAAAATCATCCCCTAATTAGTCCTCCAAACCAACTTTCCCATGCACCTCACCTTCCTCTCAAATATCTTCTTCTACTTTCTCTTCTTCTTCGCCTCTTAATTACCACAAAGTTTGCGATTCCATTCGGATTACGTAAAGACGTGCGTACGGCGGCTCTGTTTTTCATTCTCTGCAATCGATTAGAAAACTTAGCATATCCGTACTTTTATCATGGCTCCAAAGGCAAGGGAAGGCGCCGGCTCCAACTGCTCTCGCGGCCCGTGGCCGTCAACCTCCGGCGACGACGTGCTTGTGGTGGAGATGTTCGCCAAGGAGCTAACTCCGAGCGACGTCGGCAAGCTAAACAGGTCAATCGAATTCAAATCTACATGAATCACTTTCAATATCAGCGACTCGATGTTCATGGTGATCGATCTACAGGTTGGTGATCCCCAAGAAGCACGCGACGCAGCACTTTTCTCACGCGGCTCCACCGACACAAGAGGAATTGTCGATCGAGTTCGTGGACAGAGACGGGCGATGGTGGACATTCCGTTACTGCTACTGGAAGAGCAGCCAGAGCTTCGTGTTCACCAAGGGCTGGAATCGATTTGTCAAAGAGAAGCGACTGCGTGCCAAGGATACAGTTACGTTCTACCGGTGCGTCGACGACAGGAACGGGCTCCAACGGACCTACTGCTTGATCGACACGATTCGGCACGCAGAGAACGATAGAAACGGAGACGACAAGGCGCCCAAAGATGGGTTTAGTTTCGAGAGGAGGATGAAGCAACAAGAACATGATGAGGAGGATGAATTGGCAAGATATGGTGATGGAGAAGTGGTGCCAATGGAGAGTAAGAAGAAGTTGAGGCTCTTTGGTGAATGGATTAAGATAGAGTAATACTGATACACCAATAACAATCAATCTTTACTCCATTAATTAGGTGAGGTCTCAGAGTTATATGAATCCTTAGTTTTATCCCATACTAAATAATTATTTATATTTAAATAGAATTTATTTTATTTTGTTATTATTAATTAAGTTTTTGTCTGGGCAAAAATTAAAAGGGCATTCATTATTTGCGTTTTAGTCTGATGGACCCCCTTTCTAAAAAAGTCAAATGAGCATCTCTTTTAAAGTGCTTACATTTGATCATTTGATCATATTGAAATTAGTGAATATCTTCTACAAATACATTAGCTGATCATTCGTTTGTGTAGAAGCTAGTTGCTAGCTTCTATAACGATGATTTTATATTATTTTGATTTTAATTTTCTAAGTAACAATCTGATTAAAATAATATTTCAATGAGCAAATTAAACAATGGAAACTTCATTAAACTTATTATATTTCAAATGAACATAATCTAATAATGATAAGTGCATAGAAATTAGCATATAACTTTTGCAACGTGTAGCAACTATCGATTAGCTTCGATATATTGTAAAAGTTAATCGGTAGCTTCTACACGTATAGAAGCTAGCCAATAGCTTCTACAATATCGCTAAAACCAGAGGTATTTTCGAGATAAGGGGAACTTAGTTTTTTTAGATGGATGCTCATTCAACTTTTTTTAGAAAAAGAAGCACCTATATGACAAAAGCATAAATATATGATGGGCGCCATTTTGATTTTTACCCGTTTTGTTTTTGTCTTCTTCTATTCATTTGATGTGCATATTTGTCATAGTTTTACTGGATCATTTATTGATTGTCTAAGTATATATACATATAATCTTAAATGTATCTATTAAAGTTTTCATTTAATAAATGTAACTTTGACTTTCTCTATGATATTTTTATTTTTTTATCCTATCCATCCTTGTATGTCATCTGCACATCCATCTTAACACATTCATCTCTGCAACTTTCATTTTTTATTCATGTGCTCGAGTTATATCCCAACATTCAACATTCTACTATTATTTTGTAAAACTTTCTTTGAGTCTTAAGACACTAAAAAGAACATGAATTTAGCGATGAATTTTAGTGAGAAAATCATTGCTAATCAATAATGAAATTAGTAACAAAAAAAATTTCATGCAAAATTAGCAACAAAAAACTTTCATTACAAAATCCATGGCTAAAAAATTTATTGCTGCAAAATTTGTTGCAAATTAGAGATAAATTTTTAATTTGTTGCAAAATAGCGACGAATTAAATTCATCACTAATTTACAATGAATTTATAATTCATTGCAAAATTTAGGGATGCAATTTAAAATTCATCAAAAGTTTAGCTATCTTGATCCCTAGATTTTACAATAAAATTTAGTGAAGAATTCATTTTTTGTTGCAAAGTTTACGACGAATTTTAATTTTGTCATAAACTTTAGAGATGAAATTTGAATTAGTCCCTAAATTTAGGGACGAATTCAAATTCATCTTAGGGATTTATCTAAATTCCCAACCTAAAGCCCTAAATTTAGCGATGAATTTAGAATTCGTCACTAAATTTAGGGATTTAAAATCCCAACCCGTAACCCTAAAATCTCTATTGCTCCAACACTCTACATCCCTGATCTCCAAATCATCAATTCTCTCTCCCGTAAGAGACATCCCTAATCTCTGTCGATTCTCTCCAACATGCAAAGCATGCGACCATCGCTGATACATCTCCTCTATCTACACTCTCCTTTCCCCTCCCCTCTTTAGCCTGATCTGGACTCGGTGAGGTGTGGCAGTTGGTTCCTCAGCCAAGGCTGTTACCTCAAGCGCCACCGCAATGACCTGGCCACGACCTCCCTCCTTAATCAACTCCTCTGCTTCATGGAATTCTTGGCAGCTTTGGACTCTACTTGCATCCTTCTTCTTCTTCTTATTCTTCGGAGGTGATGGCTGCTGGAGGAGGAGGCTATTAGTGCAATCATCCTTAGGTTAAGGTTGACCAGTTTGACTAAGCTCGAGTTTGCTTGAGCTTGAGTTTCGATAATTGACAATATGTGAGAGAGAAGTTAAGTAGGTCAAGAGATGACTGAATACTTGTCTAGGGAAGTCCTAATTGGAGGTTAGACAACTGAAAGTTCTAACTAAAGGTTAGACAATGTAAAATCCCTAGTGAATGAAGCTAGGCAGTGTAAGTCCTGATATAGCTAAGCAGTGAAGACCTAGTTAGAAACTAGGCAATTGAAGTCCTAGCAGTGCTAGGCAGTGAAGACCTAGTTGGGAACTAGATAGTTGAAGTCCTAGCTGGGCTAAGCAGTGAAGACCTAGTTGGGAACTAGGTAGTGGAAGTCTTAGAGGGGTTAGGCAAGGGAAAAGTCCAAGTGAATCAAAAGTTGACCGTGTTGGTGCAACCTTAGGTCAAGGTTGACCTGGTTGACCTGACTCGAGTTGACCTGACTCGAGTTGTATTTTGATG
>JBBMJZ010326772.1:296-55147 GCA_037833815.1 Zingiber zerumbet
TTATATATATATATATATATATATATATACAATTCACTACTTCTTAGCATGGTGAAGTCCCAAGGATGAACCTCTCTGCATGCTGGTAATCCCTGTGAGGATGAGTTGAGCGACCATGAGTTGATTAGGCTGTCAACTCAGGCTCAAACAAAAAGAATGTTTTTGTTCAAGGATCAATCAACTAGTTAGTCCACTGGTGAACCAGATCAATTGATTGCTCAATAATAGAAATCTTAAAAAAGTCACTAATCTGACATTAACAAACTGCAACGACCAAATAGCTTACAGGCTATTATTTGGCAGTTGACTAATGGCTCATTTTAGTCGAGGTAGCCATTGTAGCAAAAGAGGCTAGCAAAATCAATTAGAAGCATGATTCAATCGAATGACCGAAGGCTACAATGGCTCATTTTAGTCAACTGAGGGAGCCATTGTAGCAAAAGAGGCAAACAAAATCAAGTCAACAATTGATTAGAAGCATGATTCAATCAAATGACCGAAGGCTGGAAAGCTATTTGAAGGCTGAAAAGGAGCTACATGGCTATAAATATGTGCGTGTCTAGCCACTGGAATACCATTGAAAATTGGCATACTCTCATTCTTAAGCTCAATGCATTATAGTTGTAGAATAGGAATACGGGGTTCCAAACCACAGGAAAAACTCTTATTCAATTTGTTTGGTTTGTCTTTTTTTTTTCCTTCTTTTGCTTGCATTGCACTAACTTAATTTGTAGAACCAAGCATGAAAATGAATTATTGGTTATTCATCCCCCTCTAGCCTCTCAATGATCCAACAAGTGGTATTAGAGCTCTATCACTACTAGAGGACTAGTTGCCAAAAAGAGCAAATTTAAGAGATGGCAATGCAAGAGGAACATAGCACAATACGGGCACCATTCTTCAACATGACCAATTTCTCCTATTGAAAAGGTAGGATAGAGTATTATCTAATGGCAGATATTGATACGTGGTTCATTGTGAAAGAAGGATTTGAGATGTCAACTCAACAATTCCAACCCTTTAAGAGACTCAAGGACCTTTAGGAGAAGCTCATCCAACTCCTTGAAGGTACAAGAGATTCTTGCAAATCTTTTATCGAGTCAAATGTTAAATTGTGTGAATTGAGAATCAGTGAGCCAGTTACATGGGAGGTTCAAGGAGATCCTTAGCAAGCTACATGTTATTGAAGAACAAGTAGAGAAGGGGGGCCTTATAAGGTACACCCTCAAAGTCTTTCCCCATACCTCATTTTGATCATCCATTATGGATGCCCAACAAGTGTCCCAAGATTATCTTTGATAAAATTTGATGAAGTTTTTTGTTAAATTTCATGAACAAGTTACCTTATGCCATAGGAGAAGGTTTAGCTTTGGTTACTATAAATAAGTAAAAGGAGTCATCTTCCAAGTCCAAGCATGAAACCAAGAGCAAGGTGAAATCTCAACAAGCGGGATAGCACACTTCATGAAGACGATGATGAGGAAGAGCAAGAAGTTCAACAAAAAGCATGTCAAGAAAATGTTTGAGGATCAAAGAAACCAACAAAATTGGAAGGTGTAACAAAACCAAACTTAATATTACTTTCAATGTAACAGAAAGGGGCACTACAAGTTGGAATTCCGGAGTTGCACAAGAGGAAAAGCCAAGAAAAGTAAAGTTTTTACAGCAACTTGGGATGACCCTTCATCATTTTAGTTTTTGAAGGAAGAGTTGTGCAAGGTCAACTGACACATTCCCTTCATGGCAATTGATATGGAGTTGAGAGCTCAAGTGATGAAAGAGAAGTAGTGTCAAGCTACAAGGAGGAGCCATTAAGTGATGATGAAATAATATTTCCCGAAATAGATAAGTTAGATGAAACTATAGCTTGTTTAAGAAACTCCTTGTCTAGGTCTAAGGATAAGGTTAAGTCACTCCAAAAGGAGCTTATAGCTCTTATGGGAGAGACAACTTCATCCTCCACTTGCAAAGTTCAAGCAAAAGTTATTCCTAAGTTGAAAAACTCAACAGAATGTTCATTTAAATTGCAAGTGGAAGAATTGAAGAAATGTATAGATTGATTTACTTAAAGCTCCAAATATCTAAACAAGATACTTGGGGGCCAACAAGCTATTTATAGCAAAGTATTGGCTATAAGCCAAAACAAGGTATAATATGTTTCCTTAATTTGTTGAAACACCTCCTTCATGCTTAAAGCCTCCATTAAGGGAATCTCAAGGTCTAGAATAGTAAAAAGGCCAAGCATTTGCTAGGTACAAGCAAGGGAAGAGTACTTTGGAGAATGAATGTTGGATAACGGGTGTTCTACACACATGATTGAGGACATTGCAAAATTCACCACCCTCAAGCACGAGCACAAGAACAAAGAGATGGTGTCATTTGAGAATAGTGGGAAGCTTAAGATAATTGGTATAGGCAACATAGATTTTACCTAAAATTTTATTAGTTAAGTGAATGAACTTTCACCTCCTTAGTATTAGTCAACCGTGTGATACTGAGTGCAAAGTTGAGTGTCACTCAAGTGTTTGATAAAACACAATAAATTATAACAACCATGCTAGTAATAGGATATAGGAAGGATAACATGAGGCAAATTGCATAAATTTACAAGAGGGATTAGGTGAAGGGCGCTACAACAAGGACAAATTATGTAATGCGTGCCAAGAAGGCAAACAAGTCAAATCTACTCATAAAAGTAAAACTTTTATTACTTCACAACTGTTAGAATTTTTGCATTTAAATTTATTTGATAGTCATGGTACTATTTCACTTAATGGTAACAAATATTATCTAGTAATAGTTCATGACTATAGTAGATTTACTTGGGTGAATTTTTTTAAACATAAGGATCAATTTTGTTAGGACCAAATAGATAGACGATTGGAGAAGCTAAAGGGAGTGAATAGCAAACATTCTTGATTTACATTTAAAGAAATCTAGATAATAACTTATCAAGGTCAAATCAAATCAAATACAGTGGAAATAAAATTGACAAGAAAGTGTTGGTGCAGGGTGCACCAGAATCGAACCTGAGTTTTGATGTTGTCAAAGGTTTAAGTTAAATTTTGTTGTGATCTGGCAATTGACTAAGTGTGCAAGTTGTTTACTCAACTGGTAAAAGCTCTAGTCGCAGCTAGGCATGAAAGTCTTAGCAAATCGTAAAAATCAGGCAGGAAGTCTAGGTGGGTCGAGGACCTAACACCTGGCAGTTGGAGTCGATAGGTCTAGAGGACCGGATATCGAGAGGAAGTCCTGGTGAGCCGATCTGATGCTAAACCGAAGTCCAAACAGGTCTGGAGAACCCGATGTTTGGCAGGTAGGTTGAGGTAAGCAACCGGAGTAGAGCGACGGGGAGGTTGTGTTACGGGAAGGAAAAAACCCTAGGTCATTGATCCAACTAAAAAAACCGGCAGGTTTCCAAGTTGAGATCAAAACAAGTCTTACTGTCTTTTCCTATTCATGCAACACTTGCAAGGATATTTTATACTACTGTGCAAACTAACTCTGTTTTGTAGAATCCAGGTGGATTGATCAACCGAACAAAAGGATCAATCGACCGAACCAAACTGACATGGCACGAGAGTGATCGAGCAGAGCACATTTGATATGCAAGGGGATCGATCGACCGAACCCATTTTGGTAAACAACCTGGAAGATCGAAATCTCAACAAACTTGGAATTCAGGCGGATCGGTCGACCGAACATTAAATAGTATTAATGTCAAAGAAGATTCAGATCAAAGAGAAGAAGGAAATTCAAGGGATCAGTCGACCGATAAAAGTGATCGATCGACCAATCAATTAATGCTCTTAATTACACGAAGATCGGATCTCATCACCAAAGGAAAGCGTAGTATTCAGTCGACCAAATGGATCAGTCAACTGATGGGTTTTTCAATCGACCGATCAACACTTATAAAAGCAAGCCTCAAGCACCGAGCCGAAGTAACTTTTCTTCATTTCCATTATTCGACTGCGTGCAAGCTACATCACTAAGAAGCTTCGACAATCTTCATTGTTGTATTGTTGGTATTTCTATTTAACTTGCATTCTATTGTATTAACTTATTTGTACGCATTGCATCTTTTCCGCAGTTTTCGAAAGGAGGAATATTAGTGAATTGTCCAATAGTGCAATCAAGGATCACAGGTCTTGGAGTAGGAGTCGCCACAGGCTCCGAACCAAGTAACCAAACGAGTCTACTTGTTTTTGTTTTCATTCTGCTGCTACTTTGATATTTCGAATCGAGAATAAAAATTTTAAAACGAACGATATTCAACCCCCCCCCTTCTATCGTGTTTTCGATCCTTCAGAAAGAACAAGTTAACACTTTAATTTACATGATTTGGAACTCTCATTCCTACTTCACAATTTATGATCCTTCAATGCATTATTCCTAGATGTCTACTATGCTTTCTCCTTCTTAGACAACTTCCAAAGGTGGAGAACCTCTTATAGACTCTTAGATGATTATAATTGAGAGCATAAGAGTGAGAAGAATATGAGTGCAATAAGGGTCGGAACATTAACAATATATATGGGAATGTTAACCTTCAAATTTCCTCCAAGACCCCCTCTTATAAGAAGACTTCATCCATCTTGATTTGTTCTTGGTCATTATGTTGTGCTAATGTTGATCAGTCGACTAGAATGCACCATCAGTATATGCTATCGCCATCACCAATCCAACGTTGTCGCATAGCTTTTTCTTATCAACTCTCTTTGATTTTTCTACTATAGCAAGAGCCGATTAGAAGTAGTTGAGTCAATTGATCCCTTATCAGTAGATTGACCAATCAACTCAACCACGAATGAAAATATTCTATTCACTCGTTGGTGATTAGCTTGTGTGGACTGGCTAGTTGACTCACTCATAGCCTTGAACAGAAACATTCTATTCACCAACCATAGCCCCGAACATGAACATTTTGTTTGTTGGTTGAAACTCGAGTCGACTAATTTGTTCACTTAACCACCAATTAGCTAAAGCACCATTCAATTAACTAAAACATTAACTACAATCGTTCTAAGAGTTGAATCTGCCTAAATTGAGATCTACCCTCTTCTAGCAGGTATATGTTCTCAACTCTCAACTCACCATGGAGTTTACCTTGCCTTGAGGCCTTCTCACATCAAGCTACTCATCCCGCGGATGCACCCGAGCCCTCCACTCACTATATGTGTCATCCTTTACCCCTTCACGTATGTAATGTACCTCCTTCAACTCAATTGTACTCTGATGCTCCTGGTCTACCCTAATATCCCATATCATCCTTCTTCGATCTCCATCCTTAAGTCATTAAGTCATCAGCTCACTTGGATATACTAAGTCTCCATGTGTATCTAACTAAGCCCCACACAACTTCATGCACATCAAATACAAATATAATCCTAACATAAACTATTTGTCCATACCATAAAAACCTATGATCGATCATGATTACTTGGGGGCTAGATTGTAGTAACAATTTCTAACTTAAACCATTCTCTTCTGCCTCTTTATCATGCATAAAAAAGATTGCAACGAACAATTTACAAACTAAAAATTTAATCATTTAAATAGTAATCCTAATCCCAATCTCGGATCTAAATGAAACACGAATAATAACTTGATCAATTTCAGCTAACTAAAACCTTCTACATAGTTACAATCAATTGCCAAACTAAGCCCCAATCGATTGGATATTTGATGCAATCGACTGAGTTCTAGATTACACTTTTGTGCAAAATTTTGAAATGTATTAAAACAATCTACAAACCACTAAAAATTTTAAATTTTGCACAATGGTTTGTCTAATGTATATCTATCATGGAAAAATACTTTTTCATGATAATACATTTCAAAATTCTAGATTACAGGAGTTTGGTGCGGCATTAAGTCTTCAGATAAATATACAGAAATCATGTATCTACCTTGCAGAGGTTGATGATGCGACACGTATGCGACTACTCACGATCATAAGTTTAAGAGGGTTCCATGCCATTTATGTATCTTGGGATTCCTCTGGCTACAGTGAGACTTCGGATTTCTTATTATAGCCCCTTGTTGGATTCGCTAGGTAGACGAATTACTGCTTGGCCACAAAAAACTCTATCTTATGCAGGCAAGGCACAACTTATTATCTCTGTGTTACAGGGAGTGGAGTATTTTTTGTTATTTATCTTACCACTTCCTATGGGTATTATTGATCGTATCAATAATATATGCAAGTCTTTTATATGGACGTCTAAGCACTCGCCGGTCTCCTAGGCTGATATGTGCAGACCAAAGCATGAAGGTGGCTTGGGCTTTCAGGATCTACGTGCTTGGAACTTGGCCCTCTTGGCTAAGTATTATGGTGGGTACAGGCCAAGGAGAATAAGCTTTAGATAAAGTGGGTGCATCACACTTACTTGAGATGCACAGATGTTTGGTCCCAAGAGGTTACTCACATGGTCTCTCCGTTGATCATGCGGTTGCTCCTGATACCAGATCTTCTTTCAATGGTTGGGGCACTAGAGGCTGCTGGATAGATGTTGGACTGGTTTTCTTAGGATGATGGTGTGACCCGGGCTTATATTTTTTTAGGCATCCTAATCCCAAGAAACCATGGGCTCGGATGGTGCAGAAGACCTATGTTCAACCAAGTCATGCGGTCACATTATGAATGTTGGCGCAACGACGTCTTCCCACTAAAGATTGGCTACATATGAGATCGACAGTGCACTTTCCATCGTTCGGTGCTGGAGTCATTGGATGCCCTCCTATTGCAAAGCTCTGGAAGAGAATCAGAGATTGGCTACATATGAGACACAAGATGTCCGTGTATTATGTAAATGCTACCATGAGAGGCGGCTATTGCAAAGGCCCGCCATCTAGCTTTCTCTTCTATGATTCACTATGTTTGGCAAGTGAGGAACAATAACTTCTTTGGGGAGAGATATTGAGTGGATATTCAAGAGCGTGCAAACTCATGTATACTGATCCCTGGGAGTATACTCCGATCTGACATTGTGTCAGGCATAAGTAGCCTCCAGGGATAAGGGATGCTTGATTATGGTGATTGGTCTTACCCCATCTTTGTTGTACACCTTTTTCTTTGGATTTAATATATTTTTATTTATCCAAAAAAAAGAAGGTTAAGAAATCCTCAATGTTGTGTTTGATAGAAACCATGAAGTCATACTAGCACTCTCCCATTGATAAGAATATCAATGAAGAATTAAAATGAATGGTAAGTTACCATTACTCAATAGTTTCATTGAGAGTTTTTTTAAGAACAACCACCACCCAGGTTTAAGAACCTAGAATACCCAAACCATATTTTCAAACTTAAGAAAGTTTTATATGGTTTGATACAAGCATCTCGGGCTTAATATGAGAAACTCTCTATCTTTGTTATTTCCAAAGACTTTAACCATCTTATTCTAATGGAAATGGCATTTTGTTAAAATAGATGATATCATCTTTTGGTCAACAAATAAAATTTTTTCAATGAATTCATCATGCGAAGAGTGAGTTTAAGATAATCTTAGTGGGAGAATTGAACTTCCTTTTAGATCTTTAAATTTACAAACTAAGGAGGAATTCATATCCATCAAACAAAATATATCAAGGAATTTAACAAATTTGGCGTGAAATGTGCCATGGGGTTGTCAACTCCCGTGGCTACTAACATTAAGATAGATCACGATCCAGAAGGTAAGTACTTTACAATTGTCATAACAAGGTCGAATATAAGGCTATGGGTGGAATGTATAGCACAATTGCTTTGGATTAATTACAAACTAGAAGACTATGAACTTAATTGTAAGAATGTTCAAGTTATGCGACAATTGCTTTGGATCATCCTAATAATTGAGTCCACCTAAATGAGTTCCACCCTCGCCCCATGCATATATATCACTCAATTAACACAGCTCACAATCAAAATCTTACCATCAATACTTGACTTTGCCCTTAGTCTATCTAGCGTCAAGTTACCGGGTCCCTTGAATGCACACAAGCCCTTGACTCGTCTCCTCATGCCATCATGGCTTCACCTATGTAGTACAATCTCCACCATTTGTCGTCCTTGTTGCTCCTCAATCCTCCTCATCCTACAATCCATTGGTCACCTCATGCAACCTTCTCTAATCCCTTCAGATCTTGAGCCATTAAACCTCCAACTTGGTCCAACACGTCATTGTCCAAAGTTGCTCCAATCACCACATTAGTGCTCACGTCTTGCGATCTCCCGGATATCTCATATCATCCTTTTATGATGTGTCACCTTAGTCACACTAAGTCATAAGCTCTTCAAACTTCATGTGTACTCCTACAAATCCTTGTACACTCAAACACACATCAAATCACAAGACAAAACCTAATTTAAACCCTTTACCCAAACATCAAAACCCAAGGTCACACCGGACCACCTGGGGCACGATTTATTTTCAGTAACTCCTCATTTATAAAATTACTTATGAGTTACTATTTCATTTTTAGATCTTTAAGTTCCATGTTTCCTTTATTTGATGCTTGATGCATCTTATCATATATTCATGTTTACTTCTTAGTTGTAAATGATTTTTGTGCTAATTTTTGCATGAATGATAGCTTTGTTTTACTTTTTCACCAACTTGGGCATGTCCTTGCCATTTTATTTTCAGCTTGTGCTTTAGATACATGTCTAATCTACCGAACAATAGTGATGATCAAATATCATGATTGTAAGTACTATTACAGGAATTTATGTGCCTAAAGTCAAATTTCAATAAAGGATTTCTAGAAGAGAAAGAACTGCATGAGATCAAAAGGTATTCAGAAATTTTCACAAGATGCTAAGCATATTTGTCAGAAAAAAACAATCAAAACAAAAGGGAGATGCATTTGTTCCTTCATCATTGCATTCAAGAAAGAATCAACTCTTGTAATATTAAGTTAGACCACTATGGACTTTTTATGGAAAGTGCATTATGCAATACAACTATTGAGTTTCCTAAAATTATCTTGATATTGATATTTGAACAAGAATTACCTAGAAGGTTTAATCCAAAGGGGCATAATATACAAGATTCAACTTTTCACTTCATGCTGGTTTTCAAGTTTTTATAGTAACCTCAAAAGAGCTCATTTGTAAATTAAGAGCACTAAAGAGTTCTAAATCTATATGAGCAGTTGATAAGGAAGAATGTCTACCTAACTGATGAATCCAAGCTATCTGAATCGCCATCTATAAACAACTAATGAGTCCAGTGAGGAACAAATATGCATGACTGAAAATAATTACCACGCTGGTATTAACATAAAGCTTTGGGCCCATGAAGGCAAACTGAAGAGATGCACTGCTCTGCTTCCTCCGCTGGGGACCAAGTTGAAGATCACAGTAAACAGGAGCCCACTGTCTTGGAAGCTGAAAGTCCAAAAATTGATGAAGTTCTTCTATTGGCGGCTTATCTAGTGCAATGAAAAACCAAATGTGAGCACATAAACCTTAGTCCTTCCCAAACTACATACAAATTTTAGAAGGCGATGGTAACTCAAAAAGAACTTCAAAATGCAAGCATTATCATTTTGAAGGTAATGGTATCTCAAATGTAATAGTTGAAACTTAGTGTAACAGGGAACATACTTGTTCCAACTCTGTGCCAAAACCAAAACCAAGCGGCATGGACTAAAGTTACATGTTCCACCCATACCACTTGTGCTAACTATGGCAACCCTATGTATCGTCCACATGGGAAAAACAAATTTTAGTTTTGGCCAACATCAGATGAGACAAGCTTAAGCCTCATGTAATAAAATTTAAGTCATTCAAATCCAATTAAACCTAATTTGAATTGAAGTTCAAATAATAATGAATTAAATATACAATTCCCTTTCAATTGATTATCTCAAAAAGAATTATCACTGACAAGAAGACCTTGGGCAGTGAGAACAATGCCTCTTCTGTATCAACCAAGCGATGAGGTCAAT
Organism: Zingiber zerumbet; assembly: GCA_037833815.1. Lineage (NCBI taxonomy): Eukaryota > Viridiplantae > Streptophyta > Magnoliopsida > Zingiberales > Zingiberaceae > Zingiber > Zingiber zerumbet. The sequence continues at coordinate 10,233 of JBBMJZ010326772.1, forward strand.
GCACACTCCGACTGAGACTCCAACTCTATTGAACGACTACAAAACTTCTCTTCCAAGCTAATCAAAGACCAAGAAGACGACTCACACCTACTCTACTCGAGTGGCTCCAAGTTTGACATAGATTTGGACTCCAAGGGGCGAAGATGCAAATGCAGGTTATCGAATGAATCACCACCCCAATTTGTTCTGTACGATTGATTGAACTGTTGAAGAGAAAGGGGAACAACCACAAACATCCTTCTTTGTTATTCTTTCATATTCTTGATTTGGCATGCTACATGGCACCTTGAGGGGACGCAATACTCATTGGGTTTAAAATTCTTCTATTAATTGTAAAAAAAAAAAAAAATCGTATGAATGCCCAAATTAAAGATGTTGATATCTTGTCAAGAGTTGAGTTCTCATTGGTGCATAAAAATGATGTGGATTAATTAAAATTTATATTTTAAAACATTTAAATAGGAATTTATAAGATTTTTAAACTTAGTTTTCCCCTTTTTTTTATTAGAGCGAGCATTTGAAAATCAGCACATTGAATTATAGCAGTACCATTATGTTGATCAGACTGATGAAAATCAGCAACATAGATGAATTATAGTAGCATGGTTTGAAATCTCATATTGTGTCGAGCGTAATAGTCGAAATGTATTGTTCCAGTAAATTACTAAAACTCGATACCACTTGGCACAGATAATGTCTCTTTCCTATGTTTCATCTTCTTTCTTCTTCAATCTCCAATCTATATGCACCAAGTATCAAAACATCAATATGATACTGAAACAATGTCATTCTAGTTAAAGACCGAAATTTCAACACGGCTCGAGATTTTGTAGAACCATTATGTTGATTCGTCTTGGTAAGTACTGCAATAGATAGAATATTGAATTGTGCTGATAGAGAGATCTAGTAACCATTTTGCATTTAGGTAACTCTCACTCTCTTTTAGAAGATCTATTGATCCCGACATCTTTCCCTCCAAGCAAGGGGTTCTTATTGCTCTTTTATTTTAAAAAAAAATCATTTTGATTCTACTAGGACCGAAGGGGAGCATTGGCGCAATGGTAAAGTTGCTACCTCGTGACTTGGAGGTCTCGGCTTCGAGTCACGAAAACCATCTCTTTTAAAGCAAGATAAAGTTGCCTGCAATAGACCTTTCTCGGGACCCTGCATTAGTGGGAGCTTCGTGCACCGAGTTGCCTTTGATTCGGCTAGAACTATGAAACGCAGCTATAGGGAGGTAAATGCACATTCAATTTCGTTTGTGCTCATGTCTACAAATCATCAGTAGCCACAAAAATATAAATAGGACACAATCTACTTGAATAAAAAGCCCCTTGAAGCCCTATTTATAGAGTTTTTGTTGTTTTTGTTGTTTTTGATCAATCTGTTTCATCCTCATCTATCGACTGATTCACTATTCTCATAGAGATCACAATCTAACTGTTACTACATCCAGTGGATGATTATGTGACACCAATCAATTATTCCTTCTTCAGTTTACTCACTTGCATCCTAGTGGGCTAACCGGGACACAATTTCCCACTTCATTTGGATCATGATTGATTCTCCTACTAGCTCTATCATCATCAGTCGACTCTAAGTGATAGTTATTGATTTCTTCAGCAACATCTCGCCTTGCTCATGAGTCGACTAGTCGCCTACCTAGTCGACTGACGCCTCATAAAAAATATTCTGTTCATTGGCATTTCAGCATAAGTCAACTACCTAGCCAATTCAATTATCATTTGTATCAATCGACTTATACCCTGACTTTAACCAACTCTAAGACTGAATCTCGTCCTACCAATAGATATCATGTCTCCATGACTTTCTCATCTACCTATTACAATTCGACTTCAATTTACTAGGACTTTCAATGCTTAGAGACCACTTCTCTAAAATTTCATTCATTGCCTAATTTTAGTCACCCTTGACTAACCACAACTTCAAATGCCTAGAGACCATTTCTCAAAGATTTCATTCATTGCCTCATTTTAGTCACCCTTGACTAACCAGAAAATTCGACCATTTCTCTAGGACTTTATCCATTTTATTAATTGTCCACTGTTAGTCACCCTTGACTTACTATCAATATTCTTCAACAGTCAATGCTTTTGTAAAAGCTTTCTCTGGTTTCATAAGATTCCTAAGAAAAAGAAAGTAAAGTCGTTTTTGAGGAGTTAAGCCGCAGAGTAGTAATTAAGGTTTCTGAACCATGTAAAATACTTATAAATTTTTCTATTACTCTTAGATCTATTAGTTATTCGCAGAAATTTTTCTATCAAAATATCTCTATCATCAGTTTTTCAAAGAACACATTCCACTGCACATTCATCTCATACTTAAATTTCTAAAGTTCATTTGAGTCTTCACTAGATTTTTGAAAAGATTTTTATTTCTGCTGCATTTAAAAAATAAACTTGAAAACAGTTTATTTCCTCTACAATTCTTTAAAGTATTTAAGAACTTCCACTGCATTGGTTTTGAAATAATTTTGATTATGCTATTCAACCCCCCTCCTCCTAACATCTCTCTCAATCCAAATAATAAAGATGTAATTTAGTCCCTTACCATGTATATACTGCTGCCTACACTATATTCTAAAGCATAGAAAACATTCATCTATCAACATCACTATAAAAGGAATCCTAAATTTCATTGTATTTCCAACCAGAATTAACTGTATTTCCAACCAGAATGACGAAAAAAAATCCACCTACCTCACTTCTACATCCAAATCCGCAAATCTGGCCAATCATAGGTTGGTTTGGCTCTGGCCATAAGCAATTGCTAAAGTTTTTGAATCTTTGGTTTCCACCTACCTCAGAAACTTCTACATCTAAATCCATAAATCTGGCAAATGATAGGTTGGTTTGGCTCTAGCCATAAACAATTGCTAAAGTTTTTGAATGTTTGATTTTCAAAAATCAGATTCAATATCTAAATTTCTTTACCATCCACAGCAGTTGCAAATTAATGAAAAAGATATGTTAAAAGTAAAATTATAGATGGATTTCTTTCCTAAATGCTTAAGTTTGTGGGAGAAGTGGTCTTCCACACTCTTATATTTAACATGGGCCATTGCAATTCACTTCCCATGTCCTTGTGTGAAGGGCAGAGTTAAGAATATGAACGTATAGATAGAATTCTTCTTTTATCCTTTAGTGTCAAATTTATAGCTAGTAGAGGAGGATTGGCAAAAGTGCCAATTTTGTTGAAACAAACTGAGAACTCATCCTCCTTTTTATAGTGCTATACAAATCAATGAAAGGCATGACAAGCTTCAGTGTTAAAAATACCTGATAATGATGCAAACAATAATGGATCAATTTAAAATAAACTTCTCAAATAAAATAAACTGGATCATTTAAAATCAAGTTTTCATTTAATTGTTATTTACTAAAATGTATCTTTTTCTTAATTAATTAAGTCTATATTGCATCAAGTCTAGCTATTATTGGGTCTAAAAATGAGATCTAACTCCTTAGTTTTTACCAATTCCATTTTAATAAGGTTTTGATAGGGCTGCAAATGAACCAAACATTCATGTGCAAGCTTGGTATTCGGCTTAATAAGAGCTTGTTTATCTTCATTCAATATACACAAGGTTAATTAAATAAACAAAATGAGCAACTCAGTAAACTAAATGAACAAACTTGAATACGTATATGTTCAGCTCGTAAAATTCATGAACAAAGAGTATGAATTGTTTGTGAACAATGTTCATGAACAATATCCACAAAAAAAGTTTATGAACCATGTTCATTAATCAAGCTCTTATGAATCTTGCAAATAGACAAAAAATTCTCAAAATGAACAAACAAACTTGTAATATCAAAAAAATCAAACAAACTCGAATTGAGAGCTTAATAACAGCTAAATGAATCAAGCTCAAGCTCAAAAAAAGAAACAAGTCAAGCGTGAACAACCGTTTCAACGGTTTGATTCATTTTAGACACATCTTGACTTAGCTTGTTTATCAAACAAGCTTGAACAACACAAAGTTGGGCTCAACTTGGCTTATATAAAGCCCTAGGTTTTGATCTCTCTTTATGAGTGTTCTCTCTCAAGAAAATCTCTAGTGTTGCAACAAATAGTGAGGAACTTTCCACTTCAACTTATAATTTGTAATTTCCAAATGAGACCTTAATTTAGTCACATCTTAAATACACTATAAGAAGTTGAAATATCTCACATATGTAACAAAGCAATAAACGTGTTATTTTGGGTCACTAATGTTGTTTCAATGAGTTCCGATACTAAACCTCCATCTAAGGGTTGACTTAAGAGTGTCATATCAATTCACACAAGTGTTTTTGACAAGCACTATCAACATTATGGATAATCAACCAAGATGATTTTATAATATATCTAAGACTACAAGCAAGACCTACATATCGGTCATGCGCTGGAATTTCAATTGCAACATTAATTTTCCATAAGCACTCAGGAAAAATATTGGAGAAAAGTCAAAGCAATTTCCAATGAAGGAATAAACATTCTCTTATATGTTTAGAGATAAGATGCCTCATAATAAGGGAACAAGCTTGAATGATACTTAAAACATGCCGATAATTTCGTTAGACATGAGGAACTCCTAAAGCCTGGTTTTTGTACTGATTTGTGTTATAAAATTTTACTTATCCAAAAATAAATAAAACAAGCCGATAATGGAAAATTTAGGCAAAAGCAATGCTCATTGACCCACAAGTTTATTTTGGAAATAAATATATTCCATATTGTAATAATGGAATTAAAACTTACATCGTAGGTACAGATTGAAGGCATGCTGTAGGAAACCACTTCCAGGCACTCCATTCAAAAGAGAAGTAATTGGCAGAAAGGACATTGAAATAACATCAGGTGCAGAATGGACAGTGTTCAACCACTCAATATGAGATAAATTCCTAGTATCTCTTCCACCTCTTCTTTTCGGGATTTCTACAATGTCCTAAAATTTAGTACAAAAAGTAACAAATGATCCAAGGAAGAAGTATAGCTAAAGTAAGAGCTCTTTTCAGGATTAGAAAGCATGCCACAAAGGACTAACATAATTTTTTATACCTCTTTTGGGCAATAAGAGCTCGATGGACTGGCATTGACAAACCTAAGCCTTTGCTCTCTCATCTCAAACTGCACCAGGCACTTAAATGATGGTATAAGTGATGCTAATTTTACAACCACTATGTAAATTGGATTAAAGAAAAATCAATAAAACTAGAAAGAGCTGGGAACCTTCACAAAAATTGTTCTCACTTTTGTCCAGTACTTGCTACAAGATAAGTTTCAAAAATGATGGGGTATAATTTTGCATAACTGAGCAGAAACTAATCTAAAAACAAAGTTTAGAATTAAATGAAGATGGTTATGTATTAGTATTTGCATAGGCAAAGATCTAAAATATAAAAGAATTGTAGAAGCAACATCAAGAAGAAAAGTAGAAGTAAAAGAAGACAAAAGAAAAGTCGACAGAGTAGCAGAGATAGCAGCAAAGCAAGGAACAGAATCAAAGGCAGAGCACTAAGATTGATGAGAATTAGCAAAGCAATATCAAAAATACGAAGGTAACGTAGGAGGAATATTTGGTAGCAGAACCCTAGATCAACAAGAATAAGAAAATGCAAAAAAGAAAAGTGCAGCTAGACCTGATGCCCTATAGACCATATCCACGTGTGTTTATGATCAATTCATTTTGTTCTTACATTGCTTGAGGGTAAATCTCACACTATGAAAAATAGAAAATGTCCAGCTGTGAAAGAGAACTATGGATTATCTCAACAAGAGCTCTAGGATAAAGGGGAATGAAGCAAATAAGGGCAGCATTGGTTCATGATTCTCTTTTCTATTATTCATGTCACTGCAATAAGAAATGTGAGAAACAGAATATTTTTCTACTGAGAATTCAAATTTTGGTATATCAAAACAGAAATAATGCTACTGGAGATTTTAAAAAAATTGTGATAACTTGTTCATCAGTTAAAAATATGACTAATTATGATAAATTTAATCAATAAATTAATAATATATTGTTTTTACCTTTAATGTTTGATAATACTATACCTACGATATAAAATCAATAAACAACTTGAATTTAACAATTATATATATTATCAAAAAAACATTGTTTCTAAAGTGATATAACAAATTATTACATAGTATATACTTACTCTTTATTACTATACGATTACATTATGTTCCATTGTTATAACATGGTCGGTAGAGCAACCATTACATTGGAGAAGTACAAACTTACCACAGCCATAAGGCAACATTAATAGAAATTGAGGAGACTGATACAAGGAGTTGAATGCAACAATGAGCATTTATTTTTTTTACTTTTATTTACTCAATCTATGTAAGGACCATAAATATCAGCGTGGAAGTTGTCCTTTGAGTGTGGTGCCGCGTGGTTAAAATCTCTTAGGCAAGAGATTTGTGTGGTTATTGATGTAGTTGTAAACAAACAAGGTAGTTAGTGTAACTGAACGAAAAGGAATACATATGTGTGGAATACTAGGGATCATTAGATCCTAAAAACCAAAGTTATCTTAATTTTCTTTCTTCCCTTTAATAAGATGCTGAGTTATCATAACAGTTAACACAAACAAGTTCACATCTGCGTGAAATTATGGTCTGATCCCAGGTTACATGTTGTCCGAATGCTCTTGGTTGCAACTTTGAAATTTCTTGAGTACTCCAATGTGGCATGACAGCCTGCAGCCATCCAGAATATCCATCCAATGATTATCACAAGGCTGCCCACCCTTAGGTGCACACAGCACATTCTTTTACTTCTCACCCAATCGGACTGGAGTTCCCAAATTCTAGTGCAGAAGATCCCATCTGCTGATTAGCCAATCATTACTTTTGACATCAACAGGTTGCAGAAAACAAGAATTAAGCATGATCCTATATCGAAAGGCTTTCTTATTTCTCTTAATTCTCTTCTATCAAGATCACTGAGTTCTCTTAAAACAAACAAGCTCACATCTACCTACTATCGTTCAGCAGCAAACTGGTGGGACTCAGAAACGTTGCAACATCTGCTGACATTGAATAATCAAAAGCCTTAATTGAAGTTCATATCAAGTTAACTTTGGATGGGCCGCCAACAAACTTTTTGTCCTATTTATCTCCAACTATATTCTATTGATTGGATAGCATAGTATAAAGGAAATTTTGATTTAAAAAACCATCCTCCCTCACATGTTTCCCACAATTTCATGATTGATTTCTTTTGGGCTCAGGAGTGTTAATCAATTGAAACTTCATTCACAATCATGCAAATTGGATAAGCAGAAATGGGTTGTGCCTTCAAAGTAAGCCTGATGACAAGCTCCATAAGGTGCCATCTCCTACTCTTTATAGTTAGTGCAGTGCTATGGTGCATGCCTCACAGATTAATTTTGTTATTTTGTTCAACTTTTTAGGTATTCAGTTATGCTTGAATCTCTTTCAGGGTCAAATTTATTATCTTATTATTAGCCATTACATATTAGCATAATATATCAGGGTTCTGGTGTCACTCCTGCTGCCCAATATGTGCATTTTCACTGTTCTGACATGGGATCCCATGGCACACTCATGTCAGTCATACAGCACGAGATTCCCTTGGTCAAACAGATTTTCTTACATACTCGTAGCCAACAAGGAACGAGTCAGAAAGAACCACTTGATTTCTTTTGTCGATCACATGGGAAGAGTCAAGGTTATAAAAGCTTGGGATCTTACCAAAAGCAGCAGCAAGCAGCAATGAGAGGCTACCAACAACAATCACAAGAGGTGGCGAGCAGTGGTGAGCAGCAATGAGCAACAGCAGGAGGCATCAAACTCTTTGGCCTCAGAGCAATGGCGTGTGGACAAGTAATGTGTGCCCCACAATGCGATGTTGAAACCATTTTCTTTCAGTCTAAGACTGAAACTCATGCCAAAATTTTAAACCTTGTAATACACTATACTAATTTTGACAATAAGCTGAAAGGGAGAGTTTGGTATTGTGTTAAGATTTTGTTTAAAAAGAGTGCATAATTTTTTTTTTCATTCTAATTTATGAGATGAATGTAAGATGTAGGACCTAGAGATTAATTTTCTCCTCTGTAGAAAAGCTACAAACATGCAAATGTTCTATTGCAAGTCCTAATCTTAAAAGTTTATGAAACAACCAAAATATATGTTTTTCGTTGTTACCCAATACAACATTGATGTCCAACCAAAAGGGATTGGATGTTTATTGAATCTTATTGTAGAACGAGTTTAACAAAGATGTATTTGAACAAGGTGACAAATAAATTCATCTTGCTCCACAGGATTTTCTTGTATTGTCAAACGATATTACTTTAAGTTAAAATAGTTGGACAGCCTTAGTTATACATTTTCACTTTTGAAACACAAAAAGAATACGCACACCAAGAAGAGAGATGATCACCTTATCTTTCTCATATGTTTCTTTAGAAGCCATGTCATATTCTCTTGAAGTCTCTTGAAATCTCTTATCTGCCAAATCTTTCAACCTTTTTTGAACTTCAAAAGATTGCAGGTTGGATGAATGCTGTTGTCTGATATAGATTACATCCTTTCCTCCCATCTTAACACCAATAATAATATGAGTGCCAAATCTTTCAATAAACCTTGAAGAAAAGAAAAATGGAAGTCATATCTCCTAAGAATGATATTGAAAATCCAGTTCAAGCATGCTGCTATTTTGAATTGGTATTAGCGTCTCCATGAATTGGAATATTAAAATAAATAACTTGCCTTGAAATTTGAGCTATGACCCAGGAGACAATTCTAAGTTATTGCCAGATAACATGAGTTATTTAATAATAAAAACTAACAACACTCACAAAGGGACGCCAATAAGTTAATTTTAAGTGTGTATATAAGTACTGGAGGATGAGCTAATAGAATAAGTATCTAGATTTGTTTCTAAAATAACATGTACCTGAAAATTTTATCAAAAAGAGAAATAGTTTTTTAAAAAAAAATCCTTTCAATATTTATATGCAACAGAACACGTTTCTAACCTTGCCAAGGCAGCAGGGTCCCATGTTGATGGAACTGCATGCTTAACATGATCAAGAAGTACAATCTGAGATTTTGATAATGCAAAAGTGTATAGGGTAATAAACCATCCATCAAATGCTAAAGTTTTCGTATTTGCTGCATCTTTCTGCCAACAACCTGTAAAGTCAAACATATTGTTGAAGAGACCAGATGGTATTTTGCCAGATAATGATAATTCCTGGTTGAATTGCTCGGACATCTGCATAAAGTTCAATACTCAGCTAACATAACCAAAAATTGTGTTTTTACATGAGCTGAAAACTAGATAAGTAAGCATGTGCAAAAATATCCTATGAAATATCCCAAGTCAGAGCAAGGTTTTACATCTTGATCTCAAATAATACTGGATTATGTCAACTAGTATCAACAAAAAATATAGCATGAAACATGTAGAACATTTCAGAATGTATTAGTAGTTTATACATTCCCATAGACATAATCTCCATTCTTTAATCAACCATACTCTTAGCTCACTTAAAATTAAAAAACACATATCCTTGATCATTTCCTTCAAGAAGATTATATCATTTAATTTTTATGACTTCATTTGTTAGCCCTACCAAACTGATATAATGTTCTAACAAACTGATGATGTTTGCAAACCTAACCCAACTTTCCATAAGTTCTAGGCTTCAAAAATTTCAAAACTGATATTTCTTAAGCTGCATACAGACTAGAAATGGAAGGACATATGCTAAATGTAATCAATCTATAATGTTGCTAATAAACATATATGTGATTTACATGATGTAGCCTTTTAGTATAGCTTCTAAGGAATTAGAATTTGGCATTTGGAACAAAATGAGACTAGTTCATTAACTTAGTCATAATTTCTTTCAACTTAATAGCATACAAATTGCATATGTAATTTGTTAAAGAATATTAAATAATTTCTTTCAGAATGGTTTCACACACAACTTTGCCCTACTTTAACCATGCATATTTCTTAGGCAACATATGAATATATTTATATCTTCTCTTAACCTTTTATGTTATATTTGTATCAATATATTTATATGTTCTCTTGACCTTTTATGCTATATTTGTATCGCACATATCAGGCTTCATAGACTATCAGAGCCAACATAAAATCCAGACATGGCTGGCTATATAGTCAATTTTCATCTTGATTAGGTAAAGAAAGTAAGAAACCACAATCAACAAGGAGATAGATGGAAGATGAGGTCACACAAATGTTAACTTAGAAAAAGCAGCAACAATCTACGATAAAAATACAACAATTTTTGAGTTACAACTACTAAGGACTGAATGCATTGATTTTCTGCCATTGAACTCTGTAATATTATGTGGGTAGGAACACATTCCTTAAAAAACGTGTAATTATAGTAAATAGAATTTCTTGGCCTTGCTTCACTTAACCACCAAGGGTCCAACCTACAATCAAGTTGGTTCCTATTAGGTAAAGGATAGAGAGGGAGTGAAAGAATCTCATACATAAATTGCTTAGAGCAAAGGAGGAAAGACCAAGGGATCAAAAAATTAATAAAATGGAACAATGGATTTTAAGGAGTTAACACACACTTAAAGCACAAGATGCAATAAATAGAAAGAACATAAAGAATAATTACAAAATTGTGAAAAAAATAAGAAACTTACAAAATTTTACAACACCCTAAATTTATCTTTAAAATATTAATGAATTCATTATATGTCACATATGAGTGTTCGGCCAATGGAAACTACTCATCATTGATATCACCTTCCATGTCATTAGCAAGAACACATTTCCTTTTATTTCCTCTTCAACCTTATGATTTCTTACTGAGTCCAAGTGTTTTCAAAGTAGTCCTCCACTCCTGTACTCATCATAGTTGAGTCATCCTTACACTTCATTGAGAAACTCAAACAACTAGTGTTTGTGTTCAACAAAACAGTAAAGTTGCAGGATGTAGATGATATATTAACAATGCAAATACTTTTCTTGGATTAGTAGTTGTCTTTCCTTCAATCTTGATTCAACAAATTTAATAAATTGAGCACTTCGACACAATAGGATCTTCCATGCAATGCAAAGTTAAAAAAAAAAAAAAACAACCATTAGATGAATATAGAAACACCATCAGCTGGTTTTGTGCTCCTAGCAAAATCATCTTTGTGAGTCAACTAGAACATCATCATATACTGAATCAGATGTGTCTAAGCCCACTAAGGATCTTTAGCAAAAATTCATTAATTGGCCTAGACGAAGAAGAAGAAAATTAAACATGTCAGCTCTAGGAAGCGTTAGGAATGCCCTGGTTTTTGTTTAGAGTGAATGCTATATATTTAGGTCCATCAGTACATTTTGCCAAAGGTCCTTAATGAGACTAGAGGTGCCTAAAAAAGAAAAATTATGCATGGGAAGACTTTGTTCATTGTCAGGAATGTATCTGTGATGATTTAGAATGAGTACTGTGTCTTCATTACATCAAACACTTTTGTTTAACAAGTAACAATATTTGAATGTCAATTGGGGATTTAGAAAAGTGGATTAATTTCTAAATACAATGAACAAAAGAGCTAAGAAAATGATGGATCACCAGGACCAACAAGTAAAGAAACACCACAAATACTCATTCGTACAACACCGTTAAAATATACATGGGAATGGGGCATACTTCTGCATTGTAAAGAGAAAGAATCTGAGAAGACTACCAACAACCAAACATTATAATGAGTTTCAGAGGTCGCTAATGCTATATGCTTGCTTAAATGTATTTTTGGATGATTATAGCGCTGAAATAGGGAGACAGATGGGAAGAAAATAAAGTCAAGCATAGCATTTTTTGCTTGTAAGGTGTCATTTTTTTTGGCGGTAGCAAAGGTGATGCTTTGGTGGCTCAGACGAAAGAATGTGGTATGGCGTTTAATGGTTTAACTATTACAGGCTGAGGGGTTTTTTTTTGTGATCTGGTGCGTGATTTGATTGTTTGTATAAATACTTAGAACTTGTTTAGAAATCACACTTGGTATATTAACTCTAGAGTCAGCAAATCAGGCTTCCAAATCAGCATTAGAGACCAAAAAAATAGATACATGAAAAATATGATACACTGTTTCGAAAAGGGTATAGTTGTTGAATAGCCAATGCTAATAGAAGAGAAGGATCAACAAGTTGCAAAATTAAACCTCAGGTAAAAACTGCACAGACTAACCAAAGATTTTGAACTCCAAGTTAACATAAAGGAGTTTATATTTACAATGTTGACTGTGGATAGCACGATTTACCTAAAAAATAAACAAACTTAAAATAGTAAAACCCCTTAAGCTCACAGCACATACACCAACTAACCAAAGATTTTGAACTCCAAGTCAACATAAAGGAGTTTATATTTACAAGGTGGACTCTGGATAGCTCGATTTACCTAAAAAATAAACAATCTCAAAATAGTAAAACTTCTCAAGGTCACAGCACATACACCGACTAACCAAAGATTTTGAACTACAAGTTAACATAAAGGTGTTTATATTTACAAGGTGGACTCTGGATAGCACGATTTACCTAAAAGATAAACAAACTCAAAATAGTAAAACTTCTTAAGGTCACAGCACATACACCAACTAACCAAAGATTTTGAACTACAATTTAACATAAAGGTGTTCACATTTACAAGGTGGACTCTGGATAGCACGATTTACCTTAAAGATAAACAGACACAAAATACTAAAACTTCTTAAGGTCACAGCACATACACCAGCTAACCAAAGATTTTGAACTCCAAGTTAACATGAAGGAGTTATATTTACAATGTGGACTGTGGATAGCACGATTTACTTAAAAAATAAACAAACTTAGAATAGTAAAACCCCTCAAGCTCACAGCACATACACCAACTAACCAAAGATTTTAAACTTCAAGTTAACATAAAGGAGTTCATATTCACGAGGTGGACTCTGGACAGCACGATTTACCTAAAAGATAAACAAACTCAAAATAGTAAAATCTCTTAAGCTCACAGCACATACACCAACTAACCAAAGATTTTGAACTCCAAGTTAACATGAAGGAGTTTATATTTACAAGGTGGACTCTGGATAGTACGATTTACCCAAAAGATAAACAAACACAAAACAGTAAAACTTCTTAGCTCACAATCATATGCACCGACTAACCAAAGATTTTGAACTCCAAGTTAACATAAAGGAGTTTATATTTACAAGGTGGACTCTGAATTGCATGATTTACCTAAAAGATAAACAAACTCGACAGAAGCATACCTGTTGAAATGACAGAACGTCGGATCTGAAGCGTATCCTCTCTCCTTTGTCACACCTTATGGATTTAGGAACATCTGCGACAGCCAACCCTCCGGGAAGGACGACATCATGAGTCTGATTATGGTCAAGCTCAATCAAACATGAATTCGACGAGTCCCTCTTGCAGTGCTTCAAACGGATATCTGATGTTATGTCATATCCTAATCCAATAGCCTTAATCGCCTCATGAACTTCCGACAGTGAAGTCTTAGGTGCCATTCTTTATCATAACAATCAAGCTCAAGTCGATGCCTTTTGCTGAATGCGAAGCCAATTTCGTCGCGCAGATTCAGTTCCTTTAGACCAATACTCTTCGCAGAACTCCCCAACTCGTAAATCAGTAGCCAATCCTACACGTACACCCAAAAAAATCCATCTATTTCGAGCTATCAACCAAGATTTCTCCATGTATTCAAAACCGAAGCTTACCGGAGATTCTCTTCGCGGGATCTCTTTGATATTGAACTCCGATCCGGGAAGCTCCAGGACACTCTACGCCCGATCGCATCTTCTAAACATAGCCTCAAATCTGGGATTTTTCACTTGGGTGGGCCTTGCCGTCGACTTCCGTAGCGCCGCATGATCCAAGGTCCGGACGCGCTTGCGAATTCGTATTCCACACCGAAGATGTAGACAGCAGCACCATTTCCGGGGGCGGCGTTGGTCAAAGGTTGTCGAGCTGCTCGAGCGAGCGATCGCTGACAAATGTTGGCGTGGGACCGATGCGAATTTCCAAATTAGTAAAAAAGCAAAAAAAATCCAAATGTAGATATAAATTAATTTATAGCGATTTGAGTCGCGGAAAATTTTCTTATAAAAATATAAAATAAAATTACATACAATAAATTTAAAGGTAAAAATTAAAGGGACACAACAAATTTTATAATCCACCACAATGGTGTTTTTTTAAAAAACAAAAAAATTAAAGTACGTCAGTCCTACTATCTCATCCTGCAATTATCTTTTAACCCTGCTCTATAGGATAAGCTGCTGTGTAAAAGTAGTATATTTATAAAAAAAAAAATCTTTTTAAATAGGAGATATAATTAAAGGATTATCCATTTTAAATAGGAGATATATTGTAATAATCAATAAAAATTAATTGGGATTATCAATTTTTTTTAATGTAACTTTTAGGCATTATAAAAAGGTATCGGATGAGTCAGACTAGTTCATCTTACTAAATAATTTAAATAGAGTAAATTACAATTTTATTAATTCATTTAAAATAAATTGTGATATTCCAATTTACCTAGGCCCATGACTCATGTGAATCGGTCTTTCAAGGGATTGGATTGGTACATAAATTAAGAAAATACTAAAACATTCATGTAGCTTAACCTTGATTAAGATCCCTTGTACTTCTATCGTATTCATCTAAGAATACACTTATTATTTTTTTATTGTACGTTTATATAATTGGGATTATTAGATTAGTTTATAATTATTTTTTTGATAAATTTTTTTAACTTATATCTTTCAAAGGAGTAGATGTTAAATTTATTTTACTTTATAAACATTTCCTTTTACAACAATAGTATATATTAATATTAATTGTGTGAGTCCGTGGGGAATAGGTGCAAGTGTTATTATGATGGCGGTTAGTGGTCTCCTCTACGCACGCAAACAAGTTTTTCCACGCAGGGACGGGCACGATTAGACTTAACAATATCTTAAACAGATAAAATAAAAGAAATGCAGATTTTTCTTTTTTCTTAACAATATAAATCAGGATTAATTTATATTTAGTTAAATTAGAATTGAATAAGTTTAATTTGGGTAAACTCGTTCAATCTATTTAAAATGAGTTAGGAATTTTTTTTTAAAGATATTTTTTTCTCTCATTAAAATAATGTTGGATTATAAGTTTCTAAGGAGACTCAGATTCTTTGTTTTTTATATTGTCATTATTTAATTTTTTAAATAATATGAGACTTATTTATTCCGTTATTTTTTTTAAATAATTCAATATTTACTTGATGATTATTTTTTTTAAATAATCTAAGATTTTTGTAATGATTTATTTATTTTCCTAAAATGATCATGTGTCTTGTGTTATCAGGAGATTGGAAAGCTAAGGAGGCAATGACCTAAAAGTCATGATCCAAAAGGCTGAGAAGTTGGAAGGCCTGAGAGGTTTAGAGACTTGGGAATCGGGAGGCACGAGAGACCAAGGGAATCAGGAATCAGGAGGTTCGAGAGACTAAGTGACCTAAAAGTCAAGAAGCACAGGAGTCGATAAGTTGAGGAGCTATGAGGTCTTAGACTCACCTCTATTGTAACCAAAGCCAGCATGGGGGCTGTCAAGATGGGATCGGCGCACAGGGACCCACTTCCTGTGGGGCCCCTTTTGTAAAAATAATTATATATATATATAAAAGTAAAGATTAATAAAATAATTTCTATATTTATTAGAAAATTTTTTAAAAAATAATTATAAATTCTAAAATATTATGATATTTATTTTTTTTATAAAAGTCTCTCCCAAATGAAAGGAAAATACCTACGGAAGTGGATATTTTGTTCCTCCTTCGCAAGTCTTTTCTTATATCTATTTCTCTAAACTTTAATTTTTCAAAATTACTTTTGCTCACTTTCAAACTTTTCGTCCACACTGATAGCCATTGTCCAACGCTTTAGTCGTCGCAATTTCATCTTACTTGAACTAAAAGGTTTTTTTTACACTTGGCCCTTTAAAGTATAAGGCCGACCCTGATTGTAACCATAATAATTTTCACCCATCTTTTTCTATCCATATAGTACCTACTAATCATTCCTTAGATCAGCGCTATCACATTACTCTATTAATATCATTTTACCTACCCAAATACATTTAGTGCGAGCCAACTAACCCTTATTCAAATATCTTTTGAGAATTAGAGTACAAAATAAATAAAAAATAAAAAAATCTCATACACACTTATTTGCATCTTGTGCATGATGTTGTTATGTGATATATATCGGGTAAATCTATGCACACATAAAAAACAACCTTTAGAATATTCATCTATATTAGGATTTGAAGTACACAATATTATTACTAATCCAATAGTATAGTTCTATCACATGACTCTATAAATATCATTTTACCCTACCCAAATCCATTTGGCGTGAGCCAACTAACCCCTGTTCAAACATCTTTTGAGAATTACAGCACAAAATATAAAAAAAATCTCATACACTTAGGGGGCGCTTGATTTGCGGAAGAAAATAAGATTAGGAAAGAGATTTATTGAAGTAAGAATAGGAATGGAGAGTTTTGAATCTATGAGTCCCATTATTCTCATTTCTTCATTTTACTTGGTAATGACCAAATCTCATATTTGGGGATTTGAATCCGTGGGCCCCATCATTCTCATTCCAAATATTAACATTCCAAACACTAACTTTCAATCTCATTCTCATTCCTTACTTCCATTCCCTCCAACCAAGCACACCCTTATTTGTATCTTGTGTGCATGATGTTAATATATATTATATATATATAATAATGATTCATCCATCAAGTAAATTAAGGGTAGAAAAATTACTTTATTAAATTTAAATAGTTATTTTTCACTATTAATACATCAGCTTCTCTATAATTTATCATATCTTTATTTTTTATTATTTTCTCTCTTCTCTATATATTTTATTATTTATGAAATGATAAATGTAGAAGTGGAAAGTGAGAATTAGGAAAAATAATATTTTTATATTTAGAAAATAAATTTTATTTTTTTAATTTAAAAATTATTATTTTTAAAATCTGCATTTAAAGAAGTGATAGGATAGCTGATAAAAATAAATTTATATGTAAAATATAAAAAACTATAGGCTTAGTGTGAGGTTCAAACTTTCGTGTCAAGGAGCCCCATCACACCTTTACCAACGCATCATGCCCGGGAAATAAGTGAATCTGATAAATATAAAATATTTAATGTACTTTTCAAATATTATTGAAAGTTAAGTATACTTTTTAGTAAATTGCTCCATATATTATTCCAACAATTTAATAATTTATTAATAATAGTAAATTCATGATTTAAGTTAAGTGGCTAAAAATATAAATAATATTATTACATTAATTGATCATTTACCGTCATATTAATGATAACTTTTTCCTGATTATTAACTTTATAATATTATTCATAAGGGCATCCACAATACTATAATGTTATAACACTCATCACCTCATCAAAAAGTATGGGGTTCACTGTCACATACTCATTATAACAACATCCTTCTTTCACTCACATCCTTTTAACATTAACCCTCATTATTTATGGGTCCCACAATCCACTCAACCATTTTAAAATTATATTATATTAAATAAATATATTTTAAATATATTTTAAAAAACTAACCGTTATTATCTTTTAATTTTATAATTTATAAATATTTTAATAAATAAAATTTTAAAATTATATATATAACATAGGTGGGCTGGACTAACCGTTATTACCTTTTTAACTTTATAATTTATAAATATTTTAATAAATAAAATTTTAAAATTATATATATAACATGGGGTGGGTCAGCCTTGGCCCACCCCATGAAGCTTGAACGCATTTAGAACACTGAACGCGTTCAAGTGATGAACTTTAACGTCGCGTTCTGCAACGCCGCGTTAAAGCTACCGTGGTATTATAACGCCGCTTTAACGCAGCGTTGCGGATGCTCAAGTGATATAACGATGATATAATGTTATAAAAGAAATTCATAGCATATAAATCATTATGTACATATTTATTATCAAAAAATTTTTGCTAATCTATCGTCTTGGTAAAGTTGAGAAATTATCAATCCAATCCAATCCAAAATATATTGCGGATTAGACGAGTCAATTTACGAGTCCATAAAAGAATATATATATATATATATATATAAAAGAGGTTAAAATTTTAAGTTTAGATTGTGGAGTAGGCGGATCAAGCTCACCAACCAATTAAATTTTTTTACTTTAATTTTAAATTTTAAAATATTTTTTTCTCAATCTGCATGCCAACCCAGCCCATCATGAGTAGACCTGGACCCGTCTTAAAATGAATTAATAAAATTTTAACATAATTTACTTAAATTACTTGGTGAGACAGACTAATCTGACCAACCCAACTCAGCCCAAATTAACGGCTTTAATTAAAACATAGGAAGGAAGGGTCAAATATACAATATTATTGTTACTGAAAATTGAGGGTGGAAATTGAAACACTTCAAATTTTATACGAGTGAATATGAAATAAAGAGGGAATGTAATTTTGTTAGAGTCAAAATGAGAATTAAATATATTGAACAGCAATTTGTTAATTTTATATAGTTATGCAATGGATAAAAAGTATTTATTTTTTTTAAATAAGGATTAAATATAAAATCTCACCATCATCCATTAATTAATTCAAAGAATATGACGGTGAATATATAACATCGTAATTAATAAATAATATAACCCAGTCATGGACATGCATGTTCAAGATAATAGTCAATAATTATTAGGCTCTTTACTAGGTAATTAAAAAATCTACGGGGACCTAAAAATACTAAGATATTTAATCATTGATTCATTTGTTGATTATGCCATATTTTACAGTGATCAATTGAACACTGAATCCGTTGAATCACGATCTTGACCTGTTGATGAATGGCATAGTTGACAAATTGTATTAGTCGACTAAACTAAATTTAATTATAATCAATTTCCTAGATTAGGATTGCGTTGACGGTGCATTAGTCAATTGTCTCTTTGTCATCGGTTGATTGGAACAAATCATATCTTATTTACTATTTACATCTCGTGTATGTTAGTATGTATTATCATACATCAATTAGCATGCTGACTTTAATCTTGAAATATTTGTCTCTTCGTCAAGTCTTCACCTAAGGAAAAGAAAAAAAAAATACTACCCTCATCGTGACGGATCCAAAAATTTAAATATGAATAGATAATTTTTACATAGAATAAAGAATGGTATTTTCTATATCCATCGGTAGAATCCGATTTTTACACATAACAAGGGATGATATCTTCTATATCTACTGGTGGAATCCTATAATACTAGAGGTTCCACTATCAATAAGGGACGGCGGTCGGTGGAATCCCATAATATTAGAAGTTCCACTACCAATAAGAGGGGGGCCGACCGTCGATGCCACACCCTCTCTAGATCCGCCCTTGTCCTCACCAGAAGTACAGGTTGTTCTTTCACATCTTATTTGCTAAGAGATCAGCTCTTGAATCTTTTATTGTCAAGTATCCCGTCGTCATGGATGACTCCGTCATCGTCCAAGAGATTTTGCTTCAAGTCTTTCGTATAAGATTGAGAGAGTAACGTGGGGTAAGTTAGATTTAAAAAATAAATAGTATTTTACAGAGTGACAATTGCAATGAAAAATAGATAAATATAAATGAACATAAACATGTACAAATTAAATAATATGGTTCAGGTTCACAACTCCGTGGTTGCTACTCTACGGCCTAATGATCCATCAGGTGGATCAGTCCTTGAAAAATCACCATATTTTTTCTTTTATCGGAATATTTTTTTTAAGGGGAAAAACCTCTTATATTATATTTGATAGATAGACGAATATAAATAAGAAAGTTCAATAATCAAATACAGGAATCAAAATAGACAACTTAATTAAAGAATATCAAAACAAGAGCACTACCTAATGAAAATCTTGGACGGGCAAAGTACTTTTTGCACATTAATAATCGATCGATGATGAAACATGTTATGAGGGGTCACCATCGACCCTATTTATATAAGTATTCCGAGTGACTTGAATTCTGAGCATCTCTAATGTGCCTGAGGCAAGGTTGAATTTGACTATTGTGGGGCAGAACCTGTTACAATAGGCAGGAGTCGATTCTCGACAAATCTGAACAAACAACCCTCCTTTATAGTTACCAACTATAATTTTTCAATTTATTTCCTCATAGATGATCGTGTGACCGACCATGTGGAGCCACTAGAGTGGCGGATTCCACCTCCTCTTGAACCAAAGTGTTATTTGTTATGTTAACAATTATCCTAACTCAAGATTTATCGTGAGTCCAGTCACCTAGACCCTCTGGTGACTTGGTTATGCTCTAGTCTCTTGGATCACTTAGGTTAGCTTCCTACAACACAAAGTTAACAACACACATATAATACTAACTCTATGTTCGGGTAGTTACAATTTCGCCCACCTTGACTTCAAAACTCAATGATTTCTTAGTCAAATTTGCACCAAACTACGAGCTTACCTCGTCCCATAATGGATAACTCTTTTTACAACTTGCTTTCCCATAAGACTCTCTTCTAAACTTACCTTGCCTAGTTACTCAGGACTTACTTATCTGGTCTTGCAACTTGTTTTGCCTAAGGTATGGTCATCCACAAGGGCTTATCCTACTCGGTGTTTGATCACCTAGTTCACTTGATATCTAGTTTATCAACCTATCTAGACTTCTTATGTCTTGGTATCATCTCCTCACCCATCAAGACTTTTTTGGTCTGTGCGGCCCTGACCCAACTAGATTTCTCTAATTATTATATACCTATAAACTTAACATACTAGTTAGAATACTTTACAACCTAATTTTAAATCTTTTTATTATACATCAAAATATATATTCAACTGCACCAACAACTTTATTTGTTAATATCTATCGTGATCTCTATCAACACATACTGGACTTCCTTTTACTAAATGTCTGATTAACCTTAATCTACTTGGATTTCTATCTGGTTGGAATTTTTAATTACTATAATATTAATGTCAAGAACATTGCACATACATACTTGACGTACAACATGAGTACAATAAATTTGGATTTAAGTATCTAACTTAAAGCCTCCTCCAACCATATCAAAATAATATGGTTGGGCTAGACCATTTGGTGCTTGATTGCACCACAAGAAGTCCCATAAGCAAGGAACTTGTGGACACAATGAAATCCTAGAGGTTTGGAGAGCCTTTTGGCACGAAGGTAAATATTTTAATAAAATTCAGTTAGTTTCATTGACTAATCATGGGTGATCGGTTTAATCCCATAAAATTTTTCCATCGACTACTAGGATAAATCGGAAAACGCGCACTATGGACAACCCATAAGTTCAACATTCTTTGATTGTACGCCTCATTTAAAGGAAATAAAATTCCTACAAATACACCGTATCTAAGAATCGAACTACGGGTGGGAGTGCGGGTGACAATTGTATGCACATTGATCAAACTTGAAATTAAGGGTTTTCAATTGACTACTATGATAATTGAGTGAGGAATTGGCTTAGAATCAAATGAAATAGACTAAAGGATTCATCTCTCAGTCGATTGCTTATCCATCGATTGATAATCGACAGTAACAAGGCAAATTACCATTAAAGCTGACAAATGTAATCCCCAATTGCCAAAATCAACTTACTCGTCAACTAATGAAAAGGGATCAATTGATCGAATTTAAACTTGAAGTGTGGCTGCAAATATGAGCTTACAGCAGCTCAGGAAGATATAGAGGAAAACTCAAAAGCTTATTTGTGTATGCGCGCTAAGTGCTTAACTCTTTAAGTCTCTTCTTTGTCATCTCATTGTAAGTCTCCCGTGCTCCATTTTTTCATACTTGTAAAGAGAGACATTAAGAGGTTTCTTCGCCTATGATTGTTGGCTGAGAATGATAAAGGTAATAGCGCATTCGAGGAATGATCCATATAAAAGATCATAGGCTATGAAGTAGAAGTCTAGGATATTATCGAACCACGTGTGTATTGATTAGTTTATTTTCTAGTTTCAAGTTTTGTAGGGACAAGAACAAGCTACAAATGAGGCTCTTCATTTCCTTTAGCCTCTCCAATAATTCTACATATGACTCGACAGTGAGTCACTCCCAAAATGTTTAGTAGATGGAGAAACCTCTCTCTCCTCTCACAAGATATAATTATCGCATAAGAAGAGGTTATAAGAATGATTTGAAAATGAAGCACAATGAGAGCTAGGATGAAGATGACTATTTTTATTTTCCTTTGGTTTATCAATCAATTGATTTTATCTTAATCGACTAGCGATTGGCTAGCTAATTGATTGACCATTGAATAGAAACATTATATATTTTTTATTACAACCAAGGTCGACTTCATTAGTCGACTATAAGTTAATTGGAAACTTAACTTAGACCATGTCATAAGTCTAAGTCTCTGTCTAAGCCTAGATTCTAACACTTCTTGTACTAAAAAGCCTTGCTGTTTAAAATTTTGAGTTCTTCCCTTAATGCCTTCCTAATCGGCTAGGTCAACCTTGACTTGTTATCGATTATGGAGCTAAAAATTATATTCTATCTGAACGGATCAAATTAAAAAATAAAAAACCCCTGGCTAATTAAGTTCTTTTAGCTTAAATAATTAAAAATTTCTCCTTTCCACTTGCCACTTTCTTCCTCGCTCTCGATCTTGGTCATTGGGGCCCGAGCTAAAAGCTTAGTAAACTATAATGTGACTCCGCCTCCACCCTTGCTTGGTATTGTAAAATTTCTATCCGCCTAGCCTCTATTCACCCTTAACTTGTCTAAGCTTTCTCCTTGCCAAGTATTTTGACCTCGACCTATATGAATTTGATTTATTAAACTTGCAATCTTGATGTCAAATAAACTACACTTGCAAACTTACTATACAACATTAACAATCATAATATGATTTAATTTAATTTTTTTTAGCAACTTTGATACCAATAATTGCTAGTTTCAATGGGGGCATAAATGAACTGAGTGAGTCGAATAGTATAAAAATATCAATATTTGAGTTTGAACTTGAAATATATATATAATATTTGAATTTGATTCGAAATTCAAAAATCAAAATAATTTTTGATGAGCTAAATTCAAAATAAAATTTGAGTTGAAATTCGGTTCAAATTGTTCGAACGGAATCAAACTATAATTCATAATGCTTTAGATTTGAGTTTCGAATTATTCAACCTCTCATTCATTCATGAATAATCAAATAAAATATTATTAATTTAAAAAATTTATAAACATGTTTGAATTATACTTGAATTTGAATCAGATAGTTTCTTACGAAGAGCGTTTACACCCCTCGTCTGGCCTAATTCAAGGATTAGAGCACTTGCCATTGCCCATATTTTATCAATGTAATTGTTGTTTTATTATATTTTTTTTTCTCCGTCACACAAAATGGGAATAAACACATCGAATGCAGTGTGGCCCGGAAGAGTCCTCTAATGGAGCTCCTAGCGCTGCCGCCTCCTACCCTCGCAGGTAATCCTCTGTCCCTCTTTCCTCAGAAATCCAGAAATGCGCGATCCCAAATCTGCTTTCCTTCTGCCTCACTTTTCTTCTTCAATATGTCCCTTCAAGCTACACGCCGCAAAAATTCGTCGCCACATATGGGAAAATCTGAATCTCGCAAAATTCTAATTCAAATCTTTTCGTTGTTACTAGTTGCTGTAACCACAAGCTCAATATGATATCATCTTGCCTGCAGGGCATTTGTTCCTATCTAAAATTAGGCATTTTCATGGCTTGACGGGGTGTTTGGATTACAAATGGAAGAAAAATTCCATGGTCTTACAGAGACTCGCATCCAGATACATGTCTTTGTCTGCAAAAAGATCAGCAAAGGACCGCAAGCCTTCTGTTGTGAGATCTGGTGGAATTGACGAAGAATTAAATGTTGCTTCCTCCAGAAAATCATTCTACGATGCGCGTGTGCTCTACTGTGTAGCAGCAGCCATGGGCCATAATAAGGTAACTTCATTAAATGTCATGCTCAATAATTTGTTTCGAAGGCTGCCATGTGTTTTTTGTTTTCCCTTCAAGGGCGGATTCATGCAAGCGACACTTTGATGATTTTCTGTTTTCTATACTGCCCTACCTTGCAGATAAATTACAATATGGTGAAAAAGAAAAGAAATGTGTGCTGATTGGACTTGTGGAAAGAATATCTTTTCCTTTAACAAGCCTCTTTATTCTTTCACATTTAGATTAATGGTAGTAATGAAAGTCATAACTATATTGATGCAGTCACCCTCTTAACCTCCTAGATTAATGTGTGAGGGATCTGCAATGCCATTGTATGTTAAATTTTAAAAAGGATTGTTTTTGAGATTCCAAGACATAATATACTGAAAGGTTAATCAAAAAATGATTGTTGTACATTTGATTATGTACCTAGGAGTCTCATCCAGAATCGAACAAACGAGTGCCTGCAATTGTCGATGCTCTTGAGAGGTTAGAGCTCACTCCTAAGGTATGCATCAAACCAACTAGTACGAGCACCTTTCTAAAGCAGTTCCATTTATCTTATCTTCTTATCTTCTTGTCATATGTTATAATGTGTAACAGCTCATGTACTTGGAAATTTCATTTGAAATTCCTTTTAAGTTTGCAAACAACTTGCATACTTAAAGAGCGACATGTTATTTATAGTTTGTATTGCTTGTTGTGCCTCAATAATTTGGTAAAACATGTCCCAAGGATTGTTAAAAGCATTCAATTTATTTGGTTAGAACTTACTTCTTAGCCCATTAGAATTAAAGGACCCCAATCACATTATTCAAAGATTTTGCTGAGATAAACATGCTAGTTTAATAATGGATGACTAATTAAATGATGCTTAAGTTATCCAAATAATTTAGGAAGGCCTTCAAGGTTCATTACCTAATTGATGAAAAAAGATTTGGCAAAATGATATTCCCAAAAGCATATCTAGTAATGCCTCACTCAAGGTCAATCTACCTATGGATATATATTGCTTGAAACATGTCTAATGTACGTATAATCATGAACATCACACACATCAAACATGTGGGAAGGGAGAAGAGCAAACTTGAGATCCAAATGTTGGGAACTCTTCATGAACATGGGAGGAAGAAACAAGGTGCTTGTTATATGGCTTCCGAAGCCCATGAACTTGAAGATAGGATTTGAAGTAATGTTAAACAAATTTGGGGAAATAGGCTTTGCAGGATTGGATATACTATTTCAACTCCATTTGGATCCAAAATGGGTCAACTAGTAGCCTAAACAACCCACTAACTCACTAAATTCACAAATACACCCCAATCAAAGTCTAGAATATAAAATTCACCCATGATTTGAAATCTTGTATTGTGCTAGACGACATGGTCTAAACATATTATTATGATAATTACTGAAACTTATACTAAAGAATCTATCATGTGTCATTGGTATCATGTGCCATTGTGTGAATGATGTCGTTGAGTATCATGTCACGCTGACATTTGACCTTTTATTATGCTACAATAGGCGTCGAGATGAAATAGAATAATATATTATTATTTTTTTAGCTTGTTCTCATATAATAACAACCAAGCCTTATACCACTAGGTGTGATCAGTTATATGAATCCTTTTACACCATTGAGCTCTATCTCCTACTATATCATTATCTATATTTAAATAAATTTTATTTTGTTTTATTGTTGCTAACCAAGTCTTTTTTGATCTTCCTCTTCCTCGTTTGATATGCGTGTTTGTCATAGTTTCACATCGCCTAACTGGAGCATTTATTGGTTATTTACATGCCCATACCATCTTAAACGCGTATCTCGGAGTTTTTTCTCAATAGATGCAACTTCGACTTTCTCTCTAATGCTCTCATTTTTTATTTTGTTCATCCTCGTATGCTTACACATCCACCTTAACATCCTCATCTCTGCAATTCTCATCGTTTGCTCATGGACTCGAGTGCCCAACATTCAATTCCATATAATATGACAGGTCTGTGGTTTTATAGAACTTTCCTTTAAGTTTTAGAGGTACTCTACGGTCACATAAAACACTCGACGCTCCCCACTATTTCAACCATCCTGCTTGTTCTCATACAATAGTGTCTAAATTGCACCATTTTAAATGGGACACAAAAGTTCAAACTTAGGTATATAGTTGTGCTCTTTTTTGTTCTTCTTCATCTCCTTTCCTCTCCAATTCGCTACCGGTGCTATACGTCCATATCAGTATAGTTCGAATCAACTACGGAAACTTCGGCATGACTCAAATTTTTGAACCTCGAATCACCTCTAAAGAAATTTATTCCTAGAATTTCCCCACCTAGAGGGAAAGATGGCTCACTATAAACATTCAAACCTCAACCATCTAATTGCTAGATAATAATGGCATTCATCATTATCAAAAACTCAACAATCCAGGACTCCATTCTTAGACTTATGATTAGCAAATATAAAGCAACAACCATCTAAAATCACAAATCAATTGATTCAGTCACATATCATGGACCTACAACATGAATCACAATTCAGATGAATATTTTGCATCGTTCATGAAACAACTCAAAATGAAACTAATAGGTTAATAACCTAGGTCATGGATCAATAGTTCTAGCCACAAAACTACAAATCAGGAAAAATAGGTCACACAGTAGCAACTTGTGTCTCATATCACAAACAACAATGCAACTCACAGATAAGTATCTCAAAGCATAGAGTTACCAAACCAGAACTCAGATTAATGATCATAGATTGACTTAGATGAATGAATCATTACGACTCCAAAATGAAGAATCTAGAATCATAGAGGATAAATTATTAAAGTAAATCAACCACAATATACAAATCAAATCACATAAAAGATGAACCTGATCCAACTCAATTGAGATGCAAATTATGAATTTTGGATTAACAACTTGAAGATCATAAATTATCAAATCACCATATTCTAGATTGCACCCAACAAGAAGGTCAACACAACTTTCACACTTCTTATCAACTCACAACAAAAGGGATGAGTAGATACCAAAACCATATTCTGGTTCACCATTAGCAATGGATCTGATGAATTTTGAGGATCAGTCAATCAACATCAAACTATAAGCAACAATTTGACATATACTTGGTTTAGACTTTGTTTAAGCTCATCTAATCATTCACAAAAATATGGAGCACTATGTTTTTCACCATGTTCTAAAAATCACTAGGGCTGATGGATGCCTTAGGATTGACATGTCTATGACAAATTTTGATATTATAATTCCACAAAGTCAAAGGTAAGCCACCCCATTGCCTTCAATGCATAAAATTCACTGTAATAATTAGGTTGTTAATGGTCCTAACAAAGTTCTCTAATAAATTTTATAAGTTTCATACATAAGTCCTTGATCACCAACGATATCACTTTAGGCTGACAAATGACACAAGGTTGATGTAGACCATAGTAGGTCAACTGATTGTCACTAAATAAAAAAGAATAATTACACTTGACCAAACAACTCACAATAAAGTCTAATCACATATATGAAAATCGATCAATTACTTGATATTATATTGTTCAATTTAAAATAATTTTAATAGATCTAGGAAGGTTTAAATATTACAATTTGTAGAAGAGTTTAAAATTTAATTTAGATATATTTTTATCTTATGCAACACTAGGATCAAACCCTTTGATTTGTTAAGTCAATGAGGCAACACTAAAATTGAACCCTTAAATCATGTAGAAACTTCAAATAAAATTGACAACTAATTATTTCATAAAGAGCAAAAGAGAGATTGAAATTGATTTTTTTAATAAAAAGATAAAAATACATTGAAATGACAACTCATAAAATTATTTTTAACCAAATTAGGAAATAAATACCACTAATTGGGGATGACAATACTTTATTTAGTTTATTTTCGAATTAAAAGATAACACTGTGGACTCTGGTGCTGACTCGTGCCGCTCAATATGGGTGGTACTGTTCTTACATAAGAGTGTCATTGGAATTTATCGGTATGTTTGTGCCACCTTTGCTGGCAATGCTACACAAGATTTTCATAGTCAGTGACTTATTTTTTTGTGTGCTTGCGGTCAACACAGAGAGAAACAAAAGGAATTGATTTGATTCCTTTTGTCAATCACACGAGAAGGGATCACAAGGATGAGTCAAGCTTATTAAAGAATGAGAAATTAAGATCTTATCGAAGTAACATTGACGAGGAGCAACAATAAGTGAGGAGCGATAAAGATTGGTGGAGAGACGAGGCAATTGACAACAACTTCATCATAGCAACAGTAGTAGATAATACACCACTGAGAGCACCGAGTTTAGGGTTATTAATTAATTATATTATATTATATATATTTTAATGTTTTTATGTTGCGGAGACATGATTTGAACATGTGATGTCGAAGTTATAAACCTTGTGCTGGGAACTTGTGGATGAAAAAAGATGGAATGCATCTCTTTACTATTTTGTACAAATAGCATAAGGAACCATGACATATGTTTGGAAGATATTCCATTTTGAGTATTGGAAAGAACACTTGAAAGATTCTTTACATATGCCCTTTCTTGATGCATTTCATGGTCAGATTAACCTAGATTTATATTTTAATGTTCGAGTAATATATTCGTTAATTATATCATACGTCAAAATTGATCGGATACCTATCTATGTAAGAAGACCAAGTGAGTTGAGGTTGATTAGACACTTGACAATCTAAAAAGAGAACAAATGTTGGAGGATGGGAAATCTAAATGGGTCAAGGTTAATCAAATACTTGGTTGATGGGAAGTCTAGGTGGGTCAAGTAGATCAGACACTTGACACTTGAGATTCAACAGGTGTTGATAGTGGAAGTCTAAACTGTCAAATAATGAGAAGTTCATGTGTTAGCAGTGAAAGTTGAGGCAAAGAGGATCGGATGTCTCACAAGTGACAGAAAGTTCAGGCAAGTTGATGATGACTCGATGTTTGGCAATGGAAGTTCTAACAGGTTGATGATGATTAGATGTTAGGCAACAAAAGTTGAGGTAGGTTGACAAGGACTGGATGCTTGATAAAGGAAGCATTAATAGGTCATAGAGTATTGGATGTTAGGCAAGTGATGAAAGTCTCGACAAGGTTGAAGTCTTAGAGGAGTAAACTGTAAGCAAGTGAAGTTGATTACATGCTTGGCAAGAGAAGTTCTATGCTTTTAGGTAGTGAAAGTTTTGACGAGTCAAGGTTAACTCGAGGTTGGGTAAAGAAAATTTTTGCTAGGCCAAGGTCTGTTAGATACTAGGCAATGATGCAGTCCCAAAGACGAGGAGCCTTTGGAGAGTCCTGGTAATTTAAGGTTGACGTGCACTAGGTAGATGAGGAAGTCGTAGAGAAATAAGCTATCTTCGCAAGGCACAAATTTAGCCTCGGTGTGACTGTAATCAGAATATTGATTGACTGGTGTAGTATTAGTTGATTGGAGAAGTAGTATTAGTCTATTGATGAATTTGAAACCATGAAGTTGTGATTTGAACAGTTGACTGATGTTGTAGTAGTCAACCAATGGAGTAGTTGACTCAGACAAAAAACTAAATGAACAGAGAGTGAATGGACTAATCGACTGATGGTAAGGAGAAGCCAACTGATGGGCGGAATCTAGATTAACAACAACCTTATAAGGAGCTTCAAAGGTACCTTTCAAAGGTGCTCATGTAGTGCTTCATGAGAGCTTCTACAAGGGCTGTGAGAACGACCGGGTCAAGGTTATAGTGCTCATTCAAGCAATTAAGAAGCAACAATAATATAAGCTTTTAATTGTGTAATCTTTATAGTATATTTGTTTTCATTTGTATTTGTTTGTGTAGTTGTAACTTGGACAATTTTGTAAGAGGTTTCTCTACCTCCAGAAGGTTTCTGAGAAGGAGAAAAGGTAGAGGTGATTCTGGGAGTGATTTGCTTAAAGTATCATAAGTTGTGAATTAGGAGTGGGTTTGTGTTCTTGTGTTTGAGTTATTTCTTTGTTATTTTTAGTGTACTAACTCATTGTAGACGAGAACAAGGAATGAATTGCAAAAGTGTCTCTTCACCCACTCGAGCCGCTACTTACGATCCCTCAGTTAATGCTTGTTCCAACCCTAATTTGCTTTGTCCAGCCACCATCACTTCCTTTTGTTCTTCGTTAACTTGGAAAGTTATTATTATTATCATCCAATGGAAATTCATACCTTTCTTTTATGGCTCTTGCTATGCTGTTGCCGAGTCAGTAACAGAGTCATCTTTTTTAGGAGCTAAAATTGTCCTCCACTTTTGGAATTTGAAACCTAGGTTAGTTTTCTCGTTGGTATAACATATTTGTATCAGGTTCTTTAGATCTCCACCTACTTTAGCACCTTGTTGCTCGAAAAGCCGTTAAGCTTTTTCAGAGGATCCTCGCTCTGATACCATTATTGGATCGTATTGTCAGTGGTAGAGGGGGTACTAGATACCACTTCATGAGATGTTAGTGCTCCAAAACAAAATATATAGCAAAAATAAAATAAAGAACGTGCACAGATAGTTTAACGTGGTTCGGTAGCCCCTAGGCCCTTAGTCCATGACCTATGATCCTCAAGTGGATTGCTCTTAAGAACTTGAGTATTTTCTCCTTCTCGACAGCACCGAAGGTGGAGAAACTTTTTATAGATCAACGAATAGGATTTATAATAAAGAGACAAAAAGGTCAATAAAGCTCAAAATAAGAACAGAGTGTGGGTGATGTTTGCATTGGATAGATGATAAATGATGTATTTTGCTATCCTTGAGCTTTTATAGCCTTCTCCTTTGTTATATTGATGTGGCGACCACGAGTCAACTAATCGTTAACCATGAATCGATTGATCTATAGCATCTTATCCGAATCCTACGGTTGATCCTTCTATCTTTGGCTTTGTTTGCAAATGGACCAATCGACTAACAAACCTTTTGAGAGTTTGCCAATGGTCTGAATCATCAGCAAACAAAACCTTATCCATCAGTGCTTCATTCTATAGTAACCCACATAGACCTAACTTGGGGTATTGAGCCACTAGTCGACTGGTTTCCAATTATCGGTCAACGTGGCAAATCACAAACTCACAACCAACAATTTAATTGGTTAAGTGACAAGCCTTGGAACTCTTAGGGTGTGATTTTCTCATCCACTAGTCGACTAGATCGCTTGACTTCGACCACATCTACTTTCTAGTTTGCCTATGCTGCCATCTACTTTTGTCCCTTAAATACATGTCATTCTACTCACATTTCTCATGTAGTTTCTCCAAACCTTGAGGTTCCTATCTAGCTATGTCTCTTGGATGTCCTAAGCTCTCGACTTCTTATATCATCCTTCACTTACGTATCACTTTTTGGGCTTTACGTTGTTGCGATGTTTCTCATGTTGCTGTCCCTCGAATGTTGGCACCATCTTTCTCCAATCTTCATTGACCTCGTCCTACAGATCCTCGAATGCCGCGCTTTACTTATTTGATCTCCGGCCTTTAGTCGTTGAGCCAACAAACGCCTTGGCCATGTGAAGTGAACCTTTATACATGTGAGTTATCAAAACACTTAATTACATAATTGCACTAGGGGATGAAAACTCCAACATAAATTAATCAAATTGTAGCTATTAAATTACTTAGGACTAAGGTTTGAAATATCGAGTTAATTGTCTCAATAATATGATTTTACTACTTTGTTGAAGCACAAATACATGGTCGTGATAGCGAATTGAAGGTGGAGGGAGAAAAGAGAGAAAAAAAAAATAAAGAAGTTGAGAAGACAACATCTTATTTGGGGCAAAGTTTAAAGTGCCATTCTATATCAAAGTTTCATTCCTAATTAGAATGAAATATTTCTATCACCTTATTGTGCTCACATTCAATATACTTGTGGGTGTCCAAGTGTTATTGAGATGAATTTAAATAGGCATTTCCTTTAATACACTTTCAAGAATTTAGATAGGATTTATTCCTTTTATACTTTTCCCCTTAATTTACTTTAAAGACTATAACAATTATATATTCAATTCAATTATATTTCTTTATATTATGTTACACCAATAACACATTTTGACATTCTCGAAGATTGTGAAATAAACTCAGATAGACTTTTCTTTCACTTAGATTTTCTACCTTTAATATGGTGCTAATACTCAATATGTGCTAAAGTATCTCAAGATGAACTTAGAAGTATTTTATTCATTTAATTATATTTCACTCAAATTTTTGACTTTTAATTAGATAAATCATATCAATTAATAATTGAATGATTTTTTTTTTCTTTCAATTTTTCACTTCAATGCTTGTTGAGATGAATTCATTAATGTTTACTCCTTATTTCATTTAATTTATTTATGTATAAAAATAAAACTATAAAAATTAATTAATTGATTAAGATAAATTTAGAGAAATAAATTTAAAAAATTATAAACATTACTTGAATTCATTTTGATGGTTTTGTAGTGTGCCATGGTGGGTTAAGCGTTTTCATGACATAATACTAATTAACACAATCAAGACATGGCATAATAGAGATCACCCATGCCATCTAGTATCAACCTTAGTAATTTAAGGGAATGATACTTTTTGTGCCGCTTGGCAAGATATGAGATTTTATATCAACCTTGGTGCATGGCGAACTTGACCTAGATATATAATGGTTGTTTATATTGTTAATGATTGTCTACTTGCTTTTTATTTTAATTTCAAAATGAAAAAAATATAAAGGGTATGATCACTATGGTAAAATGTTCTGATTAACTAATTCAATATGAATTTAATAATTAAGTTTGTAACCTTTGATATTGCACTTTATTATTCATGATAATACAAAACTGCCGATGTTGGTCCTAAGCCTGGATGAAAAAGTTAAGGGTTGCTAGCCAACATTAAATATAGGTGAATGTTTATAAATGAATCCATCAAATTGCTGTGCTAAGGCTAGGTCCTTTCCTCGGAAGGAATACATTGCATGGTCCGTAATATCTCGACAAGGATCGCTATATTTTCTTTGAAAACTTGGATGTAGTGGTAAATATACAAGAGGTCTAAGTAGGATAAGAATAAACATTATAGGAATATCGATTATCTTAGATTTGGAACATAGACCATAGGAATTGAATGCTCATTGGTAAAATAATGGAGGTGGTAGATATGATGATCAGGGGAAGAATTAATATTTTGTGTTTATAAGAGACAAAATGTGTAGGAGAGAAGACAAGGATGATAGAGAACTTGAGTTTTAAGTTACGGTACACATGCATGAGTAGAATAAGAAATAAAGTAGGTATTGCTGTAAATAATTCATTAAAGGATAAAATAGTAGGAGTAGTTAGAAAGAGATATAATTATAACTCTCATGATAATGGTAGTGAAAGAAACTATTAATGCAATTAGGATATATGCATCTCAAGTAGGATTTGATAAAGACATCAAGTATAAATTTTTGGATGACCTAGATGTAGTATAAAAAATTCTACCAAACGAAATAATTTTAATAGGAGATCTAAATGAGCATATAGAAGTAAGAAATGAGGAATATGATAGGGTGCATGAGACTTATGGTTTTGGAATAAGAAATGAAAAAGGAGGAACTAAATTAGATTTTGCGATAACATATGAAGTTGTAATAGCTAATATATTTTTCAAGAAAAGAAAAGAACACTTGATTATGTTCCAAAATCAGAAAATAAGTTGCAAAAAATTGAGTTTTTTATAGTTAGAAAGAATGATAGAAAGATTTGTAAAGCTTGAAAGGTCATCTTTGAAGAAAACTTAACTATCTAATATAGATTAGTAGTGTTGTATATACGCCTCAAGTATAGTATTAATAGAAGAAAAATATGCACACTCATAAAATCAAGTGGTGGAAGTTAAATGATGGAAAATAAATTATATTTAAGGAGAGGGTAGGAGTGTAAGTATTAAGAGAATTAGAGAGAAAGTCGGGGCATTTAAGATGAGATAAGGAATGAGAATATTAGAGAGAAAGTCGGGGCATTTAAGATGATGCAAACATGTAGATGACTAATAAATACTTGAGTTAGTTGATGTAAAATTATAACAAATATATATTAAACGAGGAAGAAGAAGACAAAAAAAGATTTGATTAACTATAAAAGATTATAAAATTTATTTAGATATAAATTATGATATAATAGGGGATTCCAGTGGCATAGAAGGATCCATATAATTGATTCACCTAATCTAATAAGTCTTGGTTGTTATTGTTATTGTATTAATGATAGTATTTTTCAATTATGATAGTTCTCCTTGTGTATATTTTGACATTCATGATTACTCTTGGTATGTCTTGGTCACTCCTGATAATTTCTATTATTTTGTTATACATGTTTTGGTCCCTGTGTACTTCTATCAATAAATCATTTTTTTATAAATACATTAACTTTTTAGTACTTTCTTACTATGGCTCCATATGAAACCACATGCTCCTTCTACCTTCTGAATGCAGATGTTGTAGGAGCAAAGAAGTCAGGGGGAGGGGGTGAATCTTGATCGTTTAAAATCTTTTTGTTTTCGTAAAACCGAATAAGAGTATAGTATAGTAGCAGTGGAATGAAAGTAACGACAAAGATGCAAATTGATTTTACTTGGTTCATAGTCGTGACTACTACTCTAAGGCCTGTGATCTTTGATCGCTTTTGATGGGCAATCCACTATAGTTATCTCCGAAAACTTTCGGAGAAGAAGCAAACTTATACAAGTATGAGGAAGATAGTAACAACACTTCTATCTCCCTATAAGAATGTAAGTAAAAATGAAATATACTGACAACTAGAATAGAAGATTGGTGTAGTTGTCGGAGAGCCTTTTGGCATCGTAGAATCAACACTCGCATGGACAGCAGTAGTAGTGAGATGAAGTAAAGAAAGAATTGATTCTGAGCCTCGGATCTCTAGACTTCTTTTATAGGTTTCATTCGGTCGACTTAAAACCTGTTTTATGATCCTTTCCGTCAACTGACCTTTTATCCGTCGACTGATCTTCGTGCCCTTATTTGCTTCAATCCGATCCGCTCAATCTCGTAAATCATGTTCTTCCGTCGACTTATCAGTTTTATCCGTCGACGAAACTTCAGACTTTCCTTTCGTGCGTGATCCGATCTAATCATTTGTCATTACCATATTGGATGGGTCGACCGATACATTTTATCTATTGACGGATCCCTTTTTCCATATTTGCTTGACCTTGATCTTATCCCTGCCACGATCGACTGAACCTCGGTCAACTCGAATCTTTGTTTTTCTGCAAACTTTAAGTTAGCACAAGCAGAATAATAATAGTAGTTCTGCAAAACAAAGTTCGAGAATAGTATGCATGAGTGATAAAGACAGTTAGCATTATTTTGATCTTGACTTAGAAACTTCTGTCGGTTTCTTTAGTCGGATCATCGCTGAAGGCTTGTCCCAGTTGAAACACGACCTCACCACTCTACTCTAGGAGCTTACCTCAACTTATTTACCAAACATATGATCCTTTAGACCTGTTTGTATTTTCTCTGCTCAATGTCGGCTGATCCACTAAGATTTTTCCTGCAATACTAAATTAGCAAAATGACAATAATAGTAAATTCAACATAGTGGTGGTAAAACTATACTTAGGTTTACTAAAATCTACTGGTCCAGTCGACCGCGCATGATCAACCGGAAACCTTTCGGTCACACCTGCTTGGAGTTCTCTCCTGCAAGACTCCTCATTTTGCTTAGGGTTAACTCCCCTAGGGTTTTCCTTTTGCTTTGAGTTCACTGCTCCAGACTTTTCATCGACCTAATCTCTAGTTAGGACTTCTCCTACCTAATCTCTAGTTAGGACTAGTTACTCAATAGACTTCTCACCCTTGCCTAATCTCTAGTTAAGACTTCCTTGTCTAACCTCCAGTTAGGATTAGTCACTCGGTAGACATCTCATCCTTTCCTAACCTCTAGTTAGAACTTCCCTTGCCTAATCTCCCAATAGGACTAGTTACTCAGTAGACTTCTGACCCCTTTGCCAAGCCTCCAGTCATCTTGACCACTTAGACTTTTTTCCTTTGCTAGTCATCTGGTTAACCTTGACCTGATTAGACTCTATTAAACATATTGTTAAACAAACATCAAAACCTGAAGGTTGATTGCACCAATAGATGTAACCACTTTCTAGCTCATATGAAACCACTTTCTTTCTATGCAGTATGATGTGGATGCAACTTCATACTTTCTGTGTATGCTTTTTAAATTTTCCATACAACTATGTTATTCTTTCTGTTATGCATGATGCATTCTGAATCACAGTATCGGAGCAGAGAGGTGTATGAACTACAAAATATCAAACCAGCATTGTTAGATGATATTGCCGTTGTTCATTCTAGATCTTATATCCATGGCCTTGAGAAGGTATTTTCCTCTCTAAAGCTATGCATTTTTCAACTATTACATGGTTGGTGTTCATCAACTTTATTCCATCAGGGGGCTCCGTACAGGTGACTGTCGGTGAACTTATTGTCATAATCAATTCATATATTTTTATCTGTTGAAATGCCATTTTACTACAATGAACTGATGCAGGAAAAGTGTCACCTACTTCAACCTCTTTCTCTCTGATTATGATAGAATGGACAACAATGAGCTAAACATGCTAGCATAAGAGGCTAGTTAAGAACTCATAAACACCCATTTCTTGTTAAGAAGATCTTTCCTTTTGCATGTTGTAATTGTTTTCCTTTCTTTGGTTGGCTTTGTGGAACGTGAATGAAAATTTTCGTTCATCCTTTTTGTTTCAGATAAGGTCTTCCTTTCCATGTAATTTCTGAGTATATACATGGCTTTTAGACTGTAATTCTTGACTGTTTGGAATGTGAATGTAAATTCAGCTTCTTCTCTAGGATTTATTTGGTTGCTGATTAGTGAATCATAACACCTAATCCTGCAGTCATTGTTCAAAATTTATAGTTTGGTACTTTTGCATTCTATTATTGACAATTGGCAGTGCTAACTAGATATATTCTGATTTGCAGTTATGAATAATCTTCCGTAACTAACATGTGTTTTCAGCTTGAACTCCAAAATTGAAGTTCGAGAAACTCTACTTTTCTCTAGCAGTTAGTGACCGGTTGTATTATGTAAAAATGGTTGTATACTGCCTTTTGAAAGAACAAAAATATAAAGATGATTCATATAAACATTTTTCTCATTTTATTCACCAGATTATACAAAAGCTATACATCTTCTCAACAACTTATTGAAAAATATCAAGAAAAGAAGCGAACATAATATTCATTGATCTTGAAAAAATTTATGAAAGAGTCCTGAGGAAAATTATGAGAAAAGAAAAATAAAAGTGTTAATGTAGCATCTAATGATCAAGGTGTAGACTTTAAGTTGATTAACTAAAGTTTTTCTATAAAGATAGGGGTATGCCAATTGCCAAGTATCAACTTTAAATTCATATCTTTTTACACTAGTCATTAATGAACTTACTTAACACACATTACCATGATGCATGTTGTTTGTAGATAATATTATTATGGTCGATAAGACACGTGAAGGAGTAAATACTAAGCTCGAATTCTAACAGAAAACACTAGAAGTAAAATGTTTTAGGTATAGTAGAGTAAAGACTTGATATGAAATTTAATTTAGTAGTATTATTCGACGTAGTAGGGAAATTGTTGTGATAGGAGATGATGAGTTATATGTAATCAAAATGTTTAAGTATTTAGGATCATTTTTTTTTTTCAAAAGGATAGAGGGTTGATAGAAATGTTTTTACATAAAATACAAATAGGATGGTATAAATACAGAATGTGTTAGGTGTTCTTTATGATCGTAAGGTACCTTTAACTTATGAACGGAAGTTTTACAAAATCATGGTTAGACCTGCTATGTTATATGGAGTTGAATATGGGCTATGATTTGATGGTAAAATCAGAGAACATAGGATAAGATGAGTTAAACTGTTTTAAAGACTAGTAATATAAATTTTATAGTTAGACAATTTAAATTGAGTTGAAGGTTGAATATAGGAAGACCAAAGAAAACTTATGTTGATATAGTTTAAACTGAATATGGAGTTATGAATATTACTGGGAATATAGCTTTCCATGGAGATCAATGTGGGGATAATATTCAGTGATGAACCCTAAATGGTTTGGACTAATAAGGCTTGATGATGATGATGACTATACAATAGTCTTGCTTTGATATTGGGACATCAACTGGAAAATCCAAGTAATGTGGGTATAGTAACTATAAGCTATTGAATTGATTTCAGAATAAATCATATAGAGGGATTGAACCATCATCATATATGAAGTTTTTTTAAAATTTATTATTATTATTTTTTTATTATTTATCATTTATCAGACCATATGTTGGCTTGTCCAGGATTTTCAAGATGCAATAGTGTTAACGGTCTAACTGCGGAATAAGTGCAGTATATAACCTGGGACTATTCTAGTTTCTCCAAAAATAATCTTTCTTGTCAGGGAATACGGTAGTATATTTGCTAAACCTGTAGGTCCTTGGCCACATGTCAGCCAGGTCTTGCATTTTATTTATTATGTTGCCATGACGTAGACTCAACTTGGTACATATCTTTTTTTTTTCCTTCAATTTAAGCACTCGTTTCCTTTTTTGTTGTTATTTCATCATTACTGACATAAATTCACATTTATAGTGTCAAACAAATTTCATGTGCACACTAATGTTTTCCTTAGCTCTGAGATTGCCTTTGTGACATCTCTTGTAGGCCATGTCTAAGGCAATGGATGAAGGCATCATCTTCATTGATGGATCTGGTCCTACATATGCTACTGAAACTGTAAAGCCTTGCTACTGTGTCTCTATTATTTTTAAAATATATTTTTATATATTTTGTAGTAAATTGTGTTCAAACTTGTATAGTATGTGGCCTCAGCTTGAAGGCAGCATGCACACTTAGCCTGAAGCTCAATTTCCTAGAATGCCTGATTACCAATTTACTAAATTTCCTCACTGTATATAATGGAACATAGAACATTTACTTCTAATGTTTTTTTATATATCTACATCTGTGTATTTTGATCAACTATGTTTATTCCTTTTTCTTTCAATTATTTATGACCGTTGAAAGTCACCATTGTTACTCTAAATTATTATATTTTGTATCACCAATTAATATAATTTAATTAACATAATTTAGTCACCAATAATATATTATCAACAATATTAAATCTTGTGTAAATTCATACCAATAAATTCACTAAGAAGTGAATGATTGGAGACAATATCCTCAGTGAAATAATGTCTCATGTATAGGTTAAACCCCTCACCAATGATATACAATAATAGTGTCATCTCACAAATAAATACTCAGGCGATTGCTGTTACCACATTACCATATCCTCCGGTAGAGAATCAAGTATTCTGCTATAAGGTTAAGCTCATAATTTTCACTTTTAGTTTTTTCTCCATTTAATTTATTATAATTTCACTTTAAATTTTTAAACTTCACACCTTATTGGTTAGTCTAAACAACTAACCTAAATAAACTTTTATTATGCATATTGTCATGCGGTCTTTAGATATATGGTATACAACATAAAGGTACGAGTATTGACATCTAAATTATAAGAATCATGAAAGGTTAAACAATCAATGACATATATCAACTAAAGAAGAATCTGATGATAGATATCAACTGAAGAAGAAGTTAGAACATTCATTTTATTTTTTTTAAAAAACCTTTCTTCCTATTTTACTCACCATATAAATTCATGAAAAAAATATTAATTTATTTAACCTTCAATTAGCTTATTTTGTCTTAAAACCCATTTTGCTATTTTAATCTCCTTTTTAAAAAACAATTGTAAAAACATATATCTAATTCATTTTATTTATTTATTTATTCATACACAAGAAATATATATGAAGGGGAGCCTTGCCGTAATGATAAAGTTGCTGGCGTGTGACCAAAAGGTCACGAGTTTAAGTCCCAGAAACAACCTCTTACAAAGCAGGGTAAGACTGCGTATGATGGACCCTTCCTTGAGACCCACATTGGCAGAATCTTCGTGCACTGGATTGTCCTTTATACATAAGAAATATATATTGAGAAGTAAGGATATATTTTACTCACCACTACGTACAACTAACTACTTTGAGTGACTGTAATCAGTGTGCTCCACTTGAACTCATATCTACAAATATAATATGAAAATAACTCATAAAAAGCAAAATAAATCTCTAATAATAATAATGACATAAAATCTAAAAATTTACTAAATTCCAAAATTGATGAATCAAATATTGATCTTACTATCTCGGTAAAATCTTTTATTCTTAAATGAGACCTCTATTACTGTTATATAATAATTTTTTTCATTCTAAACTAGACACACCATGACACCAACCTAAAATTACCTTCTTCCTTAATTGACGAAATAAGGTAGATGGAAGATCAAGGGTTCTCCTTGATTTAGGCAAAAGTAGTTAGAGTAATTGAATGGGAGTTGTGAGCGTCAAGAAAGAGGATGGTTGTGGACACAAGAAAACATGGGAGAGAAAGATAGAGGAATGAAGAAAGGTTCCTTTCGACTTGTCACCAATGGTGCCTAATGCCGCGATGAACAACAACACTTGCTATTGGGCACACATTGGAGAGGGGAAAAAGAGGAGGGAGAAAAGAAATGAAAAGGGGAAAAAGAAAGTTTGTCGGATGACCGTTAATGCTAGTGTGCGAGCGTGGTGGAGGCGTGAGGTTGAGTCATTGCTAGTGCGATGGCGTCTCACGGGAAGGAGCAATAAGTGAGGGAGGAAGAAGAGGAGGCTCGAAGAGCAATGCTTGTGGCAAAGATGTTGGGATGCTAGGCTATTGCTGGAAGAACAAGAAGAATGAAGGAGGAATGAAGAAGAAGAGGGAGGAGCAAGCTACTACAAGAGAGCTCTCGTGCTGGAAGAAGAAGAACAAAAGGAGAAGATGGGGCATGTGGAAGAGGAGAGGAGCATGGTGTGAGGAGGAGTGGCCATGTGGTGAGGAGAGAAAAAATGCAAGAGCGAGAGAGACACAGAGAGAGAGAGAGAGAGAGAGAGGAAACTTAACTCTTTAAGAATTCTCTATTTTTTGTTTTAAATTGATTGAATTAGTTTAGCACTACTTAATATTTGGTTTGTCCATAAATTGGTCAAAACAAATCAAATCAATCTTTGTTTAAACCCATGTAACTCTCATTACCACTCTTATCTGATGGATTCAATCCAAACCCAATTCAACTTCAACTTTATTCTTGAATTCTCTTATAACGGTTTGGTTTGATTTATTTTGTCGGTTAAAAATTTTAGAAAAAAATAAAATTTTAATACCTGAAAAAGTCAGAATTTAACAAGCCAGGCCACATGGTGGGAATGATGGGCGTGAAGGATTTCTCATGTGAACAAGAGAAGGGGTAGCTAGGAATTGGTGGATGAAGGGAATTTAGTCTAACTTTTATTATGGGGAGGGAAAAGAAGGCAGCTTTGGAAACAACTATGTATCCAAGGGGATTATAGGTGGCCTGCACACAAATGTAGGAATTTTGGCTTTGATGGTAAATGATGTAGCATTGGCAACAACTCAACTTTCAAAGAGGAAAAATTAATGATCTAATGCATGGAAATCATAACCTCTTTCGTAGACACTTCCTAAAAAAATCTATGCAACTTTTAAAATTCATTTAAACAGTGTTTAATAACCTTAATTGCAACATTTATTGACATTTTTATATAAATCAATTTATTTGTATAGTTGTAAAAAAATCCCTAAATATTTATAACTAGAAGAGCTGAAAACAAATTGTTGTGGACACACCAAGTATAGGACGACCCTCATCACATGTGAGCATATCTAGCTCAAACAATAGATTGACTAAATTGGGTATTATTTCTGAGTCTGCGAAGCTATCTTGTGATGATAAGGCTGTCATGCATATTGCCTCCATTGTAATCTAGAACAAAATATATAGTAGTGCAACATTGTCAGGTAAAAGTTCCAATTTAAGAAGATCATAAGTTCATCCTTTAGGTCTACACTTGTTAGATTTATTAACTATTTGTTGATTCCAATGTATCAAACCTATTTGATCCTTATGTTATCAGTCCATCATTTTTATCCTGATTTAATCATGATACTAATTTTTTGATAATTGTATAAACAACGAATAAATCATGACCTTGTTGAACAAACATGTTTGGAATGTACAGAACTAACCTTTGTTGATGGATAATAATTTACGTTAAGGCCTTTTGTGCCACTCGTTTCTATAATGAACTTTAGCTGCAAGCACTATTGGTCATTGCTGAATTTGTCAGCAGAAATTCTTTTTTTTTACTGTTTATTTTAGAATCATCACTAAGTTT
Organism: Zingiber zerumbet; assembly: GCA_037833815.1. Taxonomy (NCBI): domain Eukaryota; kingdom Viridiplantae; phylum Streptophyta; class Magnoliopsida; order Zingiberales; family Zingiberaceae; genus Zingiber; species Zingiber zerumbet. The sequence continues at coordinate 52,628 of JBBMJZ010326772.1, forward strand.
ATTTTGACAATAAATAAGATGGCCTATTTAACAACTAAAAGCTGGTGATTATATCAATTTCATTGCTTAATTGTCCATATTTGTATTAATATTCTAGTAATATTTTGCAGACTTTTGAAGAATCACTCATTGCAGCTGGTGCAGGGATTTCCTTGGTTGATGCTGTGGTATGTAATAGTTAAGGCATAATTTTTTCTGTATTTTCTTTTTCATGTCACATTGTTCACTATATCTTGCATGAAATGTTTCGCATCGCCACATTTCTGTCGATTCTAACTATGAAGCACAGTCTTGCAATTGCATCCTTGTTTACTTACTACATTCTGCTATCCGACTTTGAGGTTTAAATGTTTGTTGTTGTGATTTACTAAACCTTTTCTTGCAGTGATTTTTTCCAAGAAATATGTATGTTTGTCTATAGGTTGAAGCTTCAATGGTCAACTACAATCCACCTGTAGGATTTGCCTTAATAAGGCCTCCTGGTCATCATGCAGTTCCAAAAGGACCCATGGGATTTTGTGTCTTTGGAAATATTGCAGTGGCTGCACGTCATGCTCAACGGGTGCATGGATTACAGCGGGTTCTTATAATTGATTTTGATGTTCACCATGGTAATGGTACTTGTGATGCATTTTATGACGATCCAGATATATTCTTCATTTCCACTCATCAGGTTAGTTTATTGTTGATCGTCATGTCTACCCATGTCTAAAGTGAATACCGGTTGTCTTAAATTTGGAAAATGGAATGCTCAATTGCCTTAAATTTGGAAAATGGAAAGTAGGAATGCTCATTGACAAAGTTATGTAGGTAGGAGATACGATAATTAAGAGAAGAATTAATATTTTGTACGTACAAGAGACAAAATAGGAAATCTTGGCTTAAAAAAAAGAGAAAAATACCTAATCACAATCAAAAGTGGAAGAATTAAGTTGCAAATTGTTTTTCTTATGGTCAAGAAGAGGGATGCAAAAATTTATTAATTAACTAATGACTAAATTTGGATAGGCTCCTACAGAATTGAAGTTGTAATGTGACAATCATGCTGCCATGGAGAATCTCTAATCCAGTGTTTCACAAAAGAACGAACATAGAGGCTGTTTGCTACATCGTAAGAGGTGAAATTCAATGAGATCGTAACACAATTTGTCAGCTCCAATGATTAGTTAATGGATTTACTATTTAAGTTCTTGGTGTTCAAAGATTGAGTACATCTATACCAAGCTGAATTTTTATAATATCTCTGAGCCAGTTGAAAGTGAGTGGTAGGGATCTAATTGTAAATACTAGGACCTACTTATAAATAACAATGTAAACAAGGTTTAACTTATAATTTATATTAATAGATAATAACTTTGGTAGAAAGAACTACCATGGGCAAGAGGAAACCCCTAATCAACTGCTTCTTAAATAAAATGTATAGCTACTACATTCTTGATGGGATTTTTTTCCCCCCATTTTTATGTAGGATGGTAGCTATCCTGGTACTGGCAAGATGGAACAGGTTGGTCAAGGAAGTGGTGAAGGAGCAACTCTCAACTTGCCTCTACCTGGAGGGTCAGGAGATAGTTCTATGAGATCAGTATTTGATGAAGTCATTGTTCCTTGTGCCCAAAGATTTAAGCCTGATATAATTCTTGTTTCAGCTGGGTTAGTTTCTTATGCCATTTACTTCAAGGTTTTTAAATGACACTCGTGTTTTCTTATTTCAATTTTAAAAAACTAGCACCTATTTTCCTTTGAACACAGAAAATATTGAACCTCCTATACTTGATAATAACTTAACTGATGTTCGAATTTCCCATCAATATCTTCCTTCATGACATAAGGTTCTCCGCTAGTTGATTTTAAGTAAATACTGTTGTCCCTTCACTGCTATAAGAGCATCCCTCCCACCTTTTTGACATTGACTTGGTGCAAATGTATGGTGGCTGAGCTGTGGCTTTGGAGTATTCAAGATGATATAAGATGCCAATGTGACAAGATATGAATAAAGTATGTTTAACTTTGAAAAACTAGGATTAATGTGATAACATTCTAACCTTTACTATCATAAGCGATTTAAGCAATAATACTATTGGACGTTTAGGCGTTACTGGAGACGAAAGGGTTCGTCCCTTTCGCTGCTGGGGTTCGTCCCTTTTCGTTGCTCCAAACTGATGTTTGCTACAAATGCCAGGGAGACGAAGGGGTGTCCTTTCCCCTTCGTCTTCCTCAGCCTTCTTATTTAAGCTGCGTCCAAGCACAGATCCGTGGGTGAAGGTGAAGCTTCTTGCGAAGGTGATCAGGGAGCACAGAGGTGATCGTGTGAGAGCAAAGGGAGAGCATCTGGCTGGGATTTGGTTTGTGAACTTTGAAGCACTTTCTGGTTGCTCCGTGATCGTGTTCCGACAGCGGCAACCTCTTCGTCGACCGCCGGTATCTTCAACAACGACTTCGGGAGATCACTGTGAGTGTTTATGGTTACCGCATTGTTTTTATCTTTGCTAAGTTTAGATTTTCATGCTATCTGGACCAACA
>JBBMJZ010326980.1:0-17539 GCA_037833815.1 Zingiber zerumbet
AACCCAGAAAAAGATCGCAATCATTTGCGGCTGGATCACGATCCGATCATAAATTTAAATGGCACCTCTCTTAGACCATAAAAAATGATTTAGAAGATCCTACCTCCCTTATCAATTGGACGAATTAGACCACATCTCAAGGTGGCCGTCCACTAAAATGTCAATGACCATTATTTTGACCAGGAAGGCAAAAACAGATGTTGTCGTTCATCTAACGATCAGACATTAAGCTACGATGATTGAATTCTTACGTTTCCCTAAAGCTCGAGCTTGGCCGAAGCGCGTGCGATTCTGGCGGCGCGTCCGACACCGCAGCCGCCGGAGGCGCCGAGGCTCGTCAGCCACACCTCGTCCCGCACGGTGGCGTAAGCGTCGTCGTTGCGGTGCCACGTCCAGCGAGCGTGCGTTGCATTGGCCACCCTGAGCTCGCCGTGCCCGAAGCTCGCCTCGCGCAACAGCGACAGAGAAGCCGACCTGTGATTCTGGTCGAACCTTGAAATTCCGCAAACAATCTATCAGCTGATTGTTCTTGGCAGATGGATTCGAATATCTGACTTGACTTTCTATATTCTCTACTTACTCCAGGGCTAGCCCTTCTCTGTTTCCTCCGTCGCCGATGGTTACGTACGCAGGCCCACAAGGATCCGCCTTGTTGTTGTAAATCCTCGTCTGCGCAAATTCGATCGCATAAATAAACAGAAGCGAGAAGAAGCCGCAGAGGATTAATGAACTCACGAAGCGTTCGTAGGCATGGACGTGCCCGGCGAAAACAGCGTCGACTCGCGCGTCGTAAAGCAGCGATTCCATCGCTCGTCTCATGCTCTCGCCCTCGCCCTGGTGCGCCGCGTTGGTGTTGTACCAGGGGGCGTGGAGGAGCACGAAGAGCCACGGGGTGACCCTCCGGTCGACCTCGGCCAAGTCGGCAGCCAGCCACTCGTACTGAGGGGAGCTGGAGTTGAAGTCGGCGTAGGAGCCCAGCATGACGACATGGACAGCGCCTCCGGCGGTGTCGAACGAGTAGTAGAGGTTGGAGGTCGAGCCGCTCTCCTCGTAGGGCATGCGCCAGCGGGAGTTGTAGGAGACGAAAGGGTCTGGGTAGAGAATCGGGATGGCCTCGATCTCGTGGTTGCCCTCGGTCACCATCCACGGCCGCCGGCTCGCGTATGGTTGGACGAAGCGGCCGAAGGAATCCCAAAGAGGCTGCTGGCTGTCGGCGTAGGAAAGGTCGCCGGGCAGAAGGAGCATGTCGTAGCTTGATTTTCCGATGTGAGCCAGCGTCGACGCCGTCCATTCTGTTTGCCCGAGATCCCCTAAAAACAGATTCGAATCAGAAGAATCCGCCGAGCACGAAGAAGATTAAATTGCGCAACTGATTACCTACGATGGCTAGCTCGACGGGGAGAGTCGCCGGCGGAGTTTTGAAGCTGAACTCGTCGTCGATTCCACCGCAGCGGTAGTAGTAGACCGTGCCGGGTTCGAGGGGGCCGATCTTGACGTGGTGGACTTCGCCGGAGCGGTAAAAGAAGTAAAGATATGAAGTGCTCTCCCCTGTAGCCGACGCCTCGTACTGGCCCGGCGCCTTACCGTACTCCACCAGCGACAGAGCACGCAGGCTGCCGGTGATCCACGACACTCTCATCCAGTCTCGCCCCGCGACAGACACATGCACTTGTTGCGGGTGCGAACGCGGTTTCTCGAATGTCGTTTGGATCACCCTCCCCGGCGGCGGCCGGTGAAAAGCAGAAACCAGTCGGAGGCAGATCAGCAGACAAATCAAGAGGACTGCCAGCGCCTGCCGCGATCTCTCCGCCATCTTGCAGCTGTCGTTCTCGGTGAGACATGGATGTGCATAGCTTCAAAAACTGGAGAAGAAGCAGAAGTTGTGGCGTCTAAGAAATGCACAAGCCACCAAATTGGAGATACTTTCCGCATCAACATACAAGATACGATGATTATGCTTCCTCCATTTCCGTGGCTGTTAAAATCATGCATCCATCACGAGCAATCTTAAGGTTAACTACCATTTACAACGCTATAATTGGCGCTTAATTTCAGAAGGTTGGACAAGGCCTTCCAAGACAACAAGCTGATCCAGCAGAGCGAGCTTCTCATCCTCCAGAGCTTTGACATCTGCATCGACCTCGTCGAGCTCTCTATCCAGTGAGAAGTTTTCCTCCTCCAGCAGCAGATACTTGTGTCTCAATGCCCTGTACTCGTCGCTTGATCCAGAAGGATCGAGCAAGGAATCAGATGGGGAAACACCGCTCTGCGGGATTGGCTTGTATCTCTTCCGAGCCCTTTTGGATAGATTGGATGCTTCTTTGCCCCCTGTAGAGTCTCCCTTGTCTTCGACTACGGCAGCCTTTTGCTTCACTGGTTTCTTCTTCTTTTCTGGCTTCACGTCGGAGGAGGGTTCATCCATCATTGTAATTGGTTGGTCTTGCATCAAACAGAAATCAATCAGCTTAGTAAGGAGCTTAAAGCATGCAAATATCCAACCAATTTGAGCAAATGTCTTAACAATATTTATGAAAGAACCTACACGAAATTAAACCAACATTAACTCAGTACAACATATCAAGCTGGAATGTTTACTTTTTTCCTTAATTTTGAAAAAATAATCCATTCAACGTCAATTTGATATACAAGAGTAGTCACATCTATTCCATTCAAAATCATCTGATTTTTATAAGATTCAGAAAACCACCAAAATTTTCACGCAAACACAAAGGAATGCAATAGTAGAAATAAAAACACATCAGATTGACTGAAGTTGAAAGATAACTACAATGGTTTATCCAATTTGGCCTAACATACCAATTGAAATTATCAGTTGTTTTTTTAATGCAATTAAAATGTATCCAACTCAGAATCACTCTAATCCCTGCAATTGGGACTATATGAATATAGTTGCATCAATAACTAGGCATATTAAGCACATTTGGCCAAAAAAGAGATTCAGAAGACGATCCAAATAAACTAGTACATCAAATTATCTGCTCATTGATTAGACAGGCAACTGTTATATTTATCGCTTAGGTTTAACAGCCAAGATTTTTTCAGGTAGTGTTTTTGTATTACATGTATTGCTTAGAGTAATACACCATTCATATGAAATTATAAATTAGTTAGGCTAACTGATTTAAACATTAAATGACAAAAATTTTATTCATATTAATTGGTTAAGTTGATTAATCTGAAGTTTTATATGAACTCATACTTTTTGATACATAATATTGTATGCACACTATTGTCAGTACAACATATTATTATTCAAAACAAACATATCAACTGCATATACACTCACATTAGCAGACATATACAGCATCTGCATTATGCAGGAGGTTAATTAGCAAAGCCAGAATGACCATTAAGAGAAATAGCAAAGAGGATTATAGACTAGGAAGGTAGATATACTGTTGGATGATAATCAAGGAACCAAAGTGTTTGTGAAGAAGTTGAAGGATCAGTTGACAGTTTGATCATGAAAGAAACATGACAGCAATGACATGATTACCAAATCACATTGGAGCTATTGGGAGAAGTCTAGACCAGCATTCATAATTAAAATGCAGCCCACGCCTTTTTTTCCAACCCATTGCCATGCATAAGCATAAGCACTTAATGTAGAAGAGGTTGCAACAGCCACAGTGCTAAAACTTGAGCAAAGGCTGCGGTCCTCTTCATTGAAGTAACCATATCATGGCTATCAGTGTTACTTACTCAGACCTTTTACTATTCATGCATCATATCCTTCCTTCAATGTTGGTGGTAGAATTTCACTAATTCTCTGAATTATTCTACGGGAAAGTTGTATGATTAATACAACAAAACAAAGAAGAAAAAAAGCAATGTTGTAAAACTCAATGATAGAGTTTTGCAGTAATGGAATACAATCCAAAGGGAAAAACAAAACCACTTTATGTTATGACATAGAGATAAGCAAGTGCAAAAATAGACAGGTACTTCATGTTATGAAATGGAGATGACATATCGGTAGCTATCACTAATCCTTACGGTAGACCCTGCCTCATCTGCTAAAAGAAGGATATCGTGCCCTGTTCAACTTTGATCTACTGAATGGAAGACTTAACTTGATATTGTGATATTGTGTCTTTATTCTATTGTTGAACAGAATTAGTGTTCAAGTTAAGTTATTTCTAGGTTATGTATTTCCTTTGGCAATGATTTTATTGGAAATGCATGTTTTCCAAGAAATTGCCACAAAATAATGGTGCTATTCACATCTATGAGAAAGAGGAGTTCCTTGCATAGTGATAAAACAAAATGGCATCCCATGGAATGGAGCAGCAGGCATGATAGGCCTTAGAACATATATTCCAAGGGAAAGCCCTAGCCATCAACAGTTGATACCATCTTTAAATGTCCCATCCAAGCCAAAAAATTTCAAACCTAAATAGAATCAAGCTTCAAAAATAGGAAGATAAGATCACACAGAGATACAAGAGGGAAGAAAACACCTATTGACCATGATGTTGGTGTTTCTTCCACCCATTTAACCACCGGCTACAATTACAATCAGTGAGTATGATGGGCAACGAACCGAATCAAGCAAGCAATGAGAATGGGGCAGGTAGAAATTGCAATTCCCACCCAAATGACACTGGACAGGAACATCGATTGCCCCCCTTCAGTATTTAAGACATTATACCACATCACAACCACAAACTCGTAATATGAATAAAATTGCTAACAATCGATCTAAATTTGCCAAAACTAGAAAAACTTTAAGAGCAGTCCATATGAATATTTTGGTTGATTATTTTTTTCTAATGTAAACTAAGAAAAACTGGAAAAATTAGCATTTTCAAAGCATATTAAGAGGGGGAAAAAACTGCAGATCTCTTAAATTTTAACCTCAAGATTTGCTCCCCTTTTAGTTCGGTGTGAGGCCGGGTCGCCTCCCCCTCCTCCGGCAATCCTGCAGCAAACGGGATCAGGAAAAGAAGCGAGACCGGAAGTAGATTTTCGGAGTTGAGAAGAATGGAAGAGTAAGGAAACCTCGAAGATTAGAGAGGCCTTTTGTACTGAAAAGGCTGGAATTGGACTGGCGGCGGGGCAACGTATTAGGGCAAAATTCCTCAACTTTGTAGTTTGGAAAATTTCAGTACGGGCCCCTTTTGGGGTGGTTAATTTCTAAAAATATCATAGAATTTAAAAGTTAATAAATGCATCAAAATCATCGTAAACTCATTAATTATTTATTAAAAAAAATTAAAATCTTAATCTTGATTAGTTTCAATCTCCATTTTCCATAATCCAAACATTTAGCAGAATTTGATAGATTTTCGACAACATAATAGATTTGCTGCAAAGTTAATATAAATCCCTAAAATCCCTGATAGATTAGTAAAATGTAAACTATTTTTATGATATAATTGTTTTTCGAACAAAAAAAAAAATTAAAGCACATGATAGATTTAACAGTTTAGCCTAAATTTTAAACCGTCATATTTGATTAGAAATGGAAACATTTCATCATAAAATGAGACAAATAAGTATATGTATCGTCTGATATACCAAAGCATTTCAATAACCATACTCACCATTCTAGCAAGTATTTACATTCATGGTAGCGATCTACATCTTCAATATTATGGGTAAAAGAATCAACATACTGTACACCAAATTTAAAAACTACAAGTTTATCTAGGCCTTCGAGCAGGTATGGAAGAGGTTAGTTGAGGCGCAGATCAGCTCTTCCGATTGCCAGACTGCTTCGGGTGTGAAGATCGAGTGGCTGGAACAGTTTGCGAAGAAGAAACTGCTGAAAGGGAGGGCTGAAAACCGGAATTGCCAATGAACCAATACTGGACCCATTTTAGGTTGCATAAAGTGTACTTGAGAGCTTTCGTCCAATTCTCATGCTTGTTGAAACTTTGGGTGATCGTGTAACTTTCTACCTTGTCGTTCTCAATCCTGTTTAGAAAAAAAACCCATCAGTTCGGTGCTGAGACAACTTAAAAATGCCAAATAGTGCATTCAAATTCCTAAGCAGAAATACCACAACTGATCAAATACTAAGTCAATCTCTGTAACTGCTAAATACAGTGTGCCAGAAGCATTCAAGCTATATATAGCAGTAATTTTACGATTTGCGTAGGTGCTTACGAGTTCTAAAACTGAAAGGTAAAGTTCAATCGAAGCTATATAACAACTGATCAAGCTATATATAGACATGCACAACACAGAAGTTGCTGCCTTTCATATCCTGCAGTAGTTCATTTCTGCAGAAGAATCAGAGGGGTGAAATGAAAGCCCAGAAAGCCCACAATGCATGTTATTGTTCTAATAAGAAATTTAGTGATTTAGAGCAAGAAGATGCTGAAGAAACGACGTGGATATCCTATGGTACGAAAACAGATGAACTTGTGTGTAAGTGATGGGTGGTAATATCAGTATCAATCAATAAATCTAAGTACGGATTGCATCAGATCAGTGAGATAAATGGGATCAAAATTAGTTTAAAAAAACATTGAAAAAAATAAAAGAACAAAATAATTAATAATAACTAACTGCTAATGATTAATTGATACTTTAAATTATTAATGATAATCGATTAACTATTAATTAAATACATATATAGTTAAATAATAATTTAAATTTAAAGATTGATGATACCAAAACAACTGTACCAATTATTAAACTTATAACTACGTAATTTCTGGTAGGAAACTGTAATGAACAAACCAATCTAATTAAGAGATCTACCTGTAAGGCAATCTAAAACATTTTTCTGGTGGTATATTCTTTTCCAGATCCTTCTGATTTGCAAATTCAGCAAAGTCTTTGAGGCATGTCAAGAATAAAGTCATTGCTTTATCATAACGAGTGCTCCAGAACACATTCACAGGACCAAACCTGCTAACAAATAATAAACTGTATTAGTAAAGAAACAATAACGTCAAACCTCTCTTGCAAATAACTTGCACTAAAACTTCAAAAACTACTGCTAGGAGGAAAGAAGCCAGTGTATACTAGCGCAAGCAAGGCAAAGGATACATTGTAATAAATAAAATAATTTACAATGAAAACAGAAGATACTAAGGAACCTATATGATGCATTGGCTGATTCAAACCAAGCCCACAAGGCCCCTTATATTTTCAAAAAAAAAAAAAACTAATGAAGCAAAGCACTATTCCTTGAAGAGCAAGTGGACCATCCCATGTTGAAATTTGATTTAGCCTTCCAGATTTTACTTAAGTGGTATGCCAATCAGCCACCATGTTACTGAATTTGATTCTGTTTCAGAACTTGTTAGTATTTGCTTGCTTTAGAAGCTGGCAGTATTTCCTTTACCTTTCTCCAATATCAACACTTCCTTTTGTTTTTAATGTCCTACTCATTAATGTTCAGCACTTAGTTCCTTTTGTTTTTAATGTCCTTACTCCTTAATGTCTGCTAAGGCATGTAATCATCTGAATGTGAAAAAGGTATAACTATGATGTAAGGGGAAGATTTTTTGGATGAAGTTGCTTATTGAATTTCCAATTTGAGATTACTGCCATGATTCATGTCACTTGTTCCTTCTCATGTGTAGTGAATTTGTGAGTTCTTATTTATGATGTGATTACTTTCCATTATGACTTTAGTGGCTGCTTAACAATATTCTTCTCCCTTTTAAACCTTTAATCTCTTTTCTTTTGGAAGGTTTGCTCTTCTTTTTTCAGCAAGTCATCCATCATCTGGTATTAGAGCTATTGTTAGTGAATTGTCAGATTGTATGAAGAGAATAGTAGGAGGGAGAAATTAAACACATTAAAACACTTCAATCTCATAGAGATTTTCTTTACTCTTGCAATGAATACAATGAGAGGCATGAGTTTGCAACGGGCTCAAATTCAAGGTCTCCAGTAAAGGAGTCGGGGGACACTACAAAAAAATAAAGTTTTAACCGCAACAAATATAGTGATTGGTATCACTATAACATTTTCATCAACGAAGTTGTCAAAAACAACTGTATTTGTGATGACAACTTTTTGTCAGTATTCAACTAAGCATTGAATTTATTTATTTATTATTTAAAGTTTAATAATGGTACTGTCAAATGAAATGTCAATAAAATATAAATTATTGACAAAATTTTAATAAAGTGGATGATAATTGATTTAGAGAACATCTTTTTTGTTGTCAAAAAAGCATGCTTTAAATTATGACAATGAATGATCTGCCACTGAAGAATTATTAATATTTGTTAACTTTCACAAGTATTCCGATGATAAAATAGTAAAATTAGTAGTATTACATAGTTTAAGGTTGAGATAATCTAAAGGCTGAATAATTACATTGTTGAAAATTTTGATTAATGAGAAAAAACCATAATTTACCCTATCAAAAAAGATAGCTAGTTCAAACACGAAATACCTGAGTACTTTTCACTAAGGATGAAAAAATAGACCATAACCTAATCCCACTCCCAACTCCTCCATCTAATTGTAACTGTGTTGTTACTAATTCAGAAGAAAAAGTAGAATATTCTTCATGTTGATAGACAAAAAGAAGCAAAACAATAAGCATTGTGAAAAAAGTCTCTGTATAGAAGCAAACAAACAGGGGATATGGAAGCCCGGCAGTGAGGACTTACAGTTCGTATGCGTTATTGTGGTTATCCATAATACAGGGATAGCTCCCCATGGGAAGAATCTTGATTCGATATCTACAGTAAATAAGTTAATAAAACCAAGTAGCATATATCCATGCAGATTATCTTCAAATTGGTAAGAAGAAACATCACGAGTAGGATGGCAAACAAATTTCAATTGCAACACTATACCACCAAAAGGTTACAAAGTAGCTGCAATTTTCCTAGAGTAATGGATTTGTTTTTGCTTCAGACTGTAGAGTATAACTATGATATATTGCTCAAGAAAATCCACTGCGAAATGGTAAATATTACCAGTCATAAAAAAACATTTTTGTTGTATGCAACCAAACTGTCACCAAACCCGAGGAAAATTCATAAGCCTTTCTAGATCTTCCCAGGTAACAAGAAATCTTGAATATATACTTCCATTTTGTCTTACATATTGTCAAGTATCACCACAAAAGTTTCTGACTAAAATGGCATTATGACAAGACAAATTGGACCTCAAATGATAAATCTACAACTACATCAGTTCTCACTAGTATATTTACATTATTATGTTTTTGAGTGGGTGACATATTGAAAGAATCATTTGATGGTAGAAAAGACAACAAACCCAGAAACATTGTCATTGGATGAGACAACTGAGAGACTTTCGTTTGACATCAGTTGTAAGAAATCAAAGTTATATTTATCATCCCTGAATCCCTCATTTCTGCAGAGGTATCTGTGTTCTCAAAATTGAGTTGCATATATATTTATCATGGAAGATTACCAACTGCTAACTTGAGAATACATAAAATGAAACTAGAATTTTAAAGAATAGGGCATCCCTCAACCACAAATGCTTGTGAAAATAAATGATATTAATGTTGATAATCGCCAATACTGATTGAGGGTTGCATTAGGTTGCTAGAGCCCAATGGAGTAGAAGGATCTATATAGCCGACCCCACATAATGGGATAAAACTTAGTTGTTGTTGTATTAATGTTGTCTTGTGATTCAAATGAAATTCTACACAATCACATAGTCAAAAACTTCATGAGCAAGAATATAAAAACATAGAATTAACCATGAGATGTCAATCAAAATAATTCCATAGGAATATTTGAGGATACAAAAACTTTGGCCGACAATGTTGAGCCATAGTATGAAGAAGGAGGCAAGCCTGACCCCAAGCTGCATTTATTTCATCCCATTCAACCTAGGGGAAAATGTCAAATAAGATAGTGTCAAAGAAATAGGACAAAACTAAAAAAGTAACTACTCAAAATAAACTTTTACAGTAGAGTAGATTCAACACTAAAAATCAAGATTTACAAAAAGAAACGACGATCAAGCAAAAGTGTAGACCATAAGTATTTTCTAGTGTGCAATTTGATTTTATCAACTCAAAATCTTGAATAAGCCCATGGAAAGAGGAGTGAATAAAAAAACCCTAATAAAGAAGACAATAAAGAAACACCTGTTTGCTTGTAGCATACCGGTATCTTAGGAAGCCGACCAAGTCGAAAGTTGTTAATTGTTCCAAATTCCCCATCATGTGAAATAGAGAACGCATCATTTAGCACATTGGTTCTTTTCAGCAATTCCAAGTGTGCTTGGGAAACCTCTATCTTGGCCAATAGAGCATCTCTCTCTTCCTATCAAGTAGTGGGCAAAAAACATTAATTTCATGGAAGGAATCCTGATCACTAATCAACAGCTATATTGAGTATAGGTAAAAAAAAATTGAGGTGTAAACCATAGCTATGTAGTATAGGCTTCAGGATGTATAACTACAAACACTTAGACAAAATATTCTGTTTGTACCAAATTACGTATAGTTAAAGATACTCCACAAATCAAAGTGCAAGGCAAAGAAAAATTGTCCATATTTTGTATATGACACAATTATAAAAATGTTCATCAAATATTGCATTTGATAATAGTGCAAAATATTTTTGAAGTTTAGGCTCTTATATGAAATACCTGATGAGATATGAGCTGGAACTGGAAAGTGTTGAACTCATGCCAGTATCTGTAGAAGGAAACAACAAAAAAATCTGGATCTTTATTATTCACATTACCATAAATAATAATTAAAAAGAAATAAAAAAATAGCACAATATGCCAATTCAAAAAGGCTGGAAAGTTCTCCAAAACACCCTAATATGATCAGGAAATAAGATAAAATAAACATGAGCTGTTTCCTTTGCTGTAGAAACTAAAATAAATAAGCAGTCTCAATTATAGTTTATAGGAGTATTACTGAATGCAAAGAATTTTTAGTTCAGATACAATACTTGGATCATGCTAACTCAGAAAGAAAAAGTAAAATTTCAATCTCCAATTCATCAAATCCTCCCTCATTGTTGTTCTAATGCAGATTAGGGGTTTAATATTCTAGAAGGGTTAGATTTTGAAATAAAATATTTTGGTATATCCTTTTATTTTATTTTATTATTTTAGAAAATCAATTAATCAAGGTAGTATTTGATTTGGCAATTATATGATTAGAGAATAGGAGATTTATTCTAAGTTTTGATCTAATCCTGTTTCAGTATAGGAATAAATCTTTCCTCCCATGTTAATCATCTTTCAGTTTAATAATATTACTCATTGTAAGTTATGTTCTCTGTATGAGATTACTCTCTCTATGTTCACTTGGAAGAATGGACCAAGAACGAAAAACAGCAGAATCCAAAAAGTGGAAATTCGAAATGTATACCTCTCCTCTAACTCCTTAAAATGTTCAGATTTTGTTTCTAGCTCCTTCAACTCAGCTTTGACCTCCAAACACTGCTTCTCGGCTTCTTCAATTGCTGCTTGGAGCCTTTTTTCTTCTTCCTCAATCTAGATGTGTGTTTTGACCAGAAACAATTTCAAAATGTTTAAAAGCTAACAAGACATTCAGAAAATATGCATAAAGGAATTGACTTATGAGAGCGTGAAAAAAAACTTCCCTTCTTAATAAATATACTGAGAAGAAATTCAGGATAAACTCAAAGTGGCACAAACACCAAACATTCTCTTTTTACTCTCATTAGATGTTTCCATAGAACAAAACTCTTAAAAAATAAGATTGTAAGATGGAAAAAATATGTTGCAGCATTAAAGGATAGATAGGACTCAACATTAGGTTAGGGCCTCAATAAACTTATTTGCATTGATAGTGTTCTTGAACAAATAACTAGTTTATAATTAACTGCAACCATAATTATCATAAAGTTGAGATTCATTCAGCTCATAGAAAGGTAAGCCTAAAAAGGGATAGCAAAAAAAAAAGGGAGTTGGAAATATCTACAATTAAAATAGTAATGAGACACAATGAACAAGTCAGGAAGATGAGATAGTTCACCCTTACCTTCTCTTTCTCCTTCAAAAAATCAGCCTCGCTGAGAACATCAAATGACTCAATCTCAGACCTTTGAAGACATGCTTCATAGGCTTTAATGTCTCTATTCACATCTTCAACCTCTTTCTCAAGTTTATCCGACAACATCCGCATACACTCCAAGCAAAGTGGTTGTTCTACCTAGAAAGAAAGGCAACAAAATTTAAAAAACCTAAAGAACAATTTGCAAGTTTTTGTAAAATTGAACGCTTAATTCTGTGAACATGAAGAACAGGACAACTTGATGGCATCAAGAGTAGATTTTCAAGTCATCAACTAGTTACAGAAGCTGCAAAACTAGCAGTATGGTTCACGCCAATCTATTTAAATTAAAGCTTATTAAACCATAGTACCTGAGTTTGGGAAGTGGCAATATCAAATGCTCTTTTCAAGACTATGTTAGAGTGGAACCCTGAGCTATTAACCTGCAAACCACTGCTATGGTTTCCATCTTGAGCTGGCATTTGGGCTCCACCTCCTTCAGGAATTGTCTCACTTTTATACATTGAAGCGGCTGAAGGTGGTAATACAACGTATGAATCTTCAATCTCCTTTGCAGATTGGTTATTGTCAGTGTGAGAAGTTCCACTACGCAAGCGAGAAGGAACACCGTGACTTTGAAATTTCTGTTTAGGTAGCACAACAAAAGAATGATCCATAGGGCTAGAAACCATAAGACTTCCTTGAACTGATGACGCCTGCATGCCTATACACATTTATGGAGAAATTCATATCTAAGAGGTAAATGTAAGTAATCAATGTAACACAGGAAGCACTTATGAGCTGATAAAATTTTTTCATTAGCCCTTCCCAAACAAGGAGAGAATATAAGTTTCCAGAAACAGCAAAAAATTTGAACTGAACAGAGGAAAAAAAATCCAATAGATAGCCAAAGAATCATAGATGCACATCAAAGAAATTAAGAGAAGCAGAAAACTCTAACCAGAGCGTGATGCATCATTGAAGAATTTGTCCGCATAGGACTCGACCCCTACGATGCAAAGCGGATGGCGACAATTCTGGCAGACCCATCTAGGAAGGTTTGGATCCATTGGGAAGCTCCCACTCTTGTCACCCCCTCCAATCACATTCTTCATTGTTGCAGATTTGTTTGAAATCAGAGAGCAAGTCTGTGATTACTTGAAGAGATGGAGAAGTGAGACAATAGGTAAATAAGGAGAAATAAGAAATATATCATGCAATTGTTTACCGTTAGTATCCTCTGAAGGGTAAGCTACTAAATTAGTATGAAAGAATAAAACCTAGATATCAGCAGAACAATGCATTCATACGAAACATAATACAATTTCAGTCTACATAAACAAACTGTAGACCAAGGTTTCGGTGCGACCCGTGCCGTTCGATATGGGGGGTTTTTACTGTTCCGACACGGGATCGACACCGGAACACCGTTCCAACACCGGATCGGCACCAAAACGCGAGAGATAGAGTAGGAGAGGGAGAGGCGATTTCTTACCTGGGCGGCGAGCGACGGCGATGAAGTACGGGGACGAGCGACGGCGAGCAACGATCAGCGGCGCCGACGAAATCGGAAGAGGAAATCGGGAGCAGGTACGGAGAGAGAAAAAATAAAAGTAACCTCAGTTTTTATTATATTTATAACTTATATATTATAATATAGTTGTTATATATAATTATATAACAGTTTATGTATACATATAAATTTTAAATTAAAAAAATAATTTCTACATTTTGAAATTTAAAATTTTCATTTAAAATATCAAAAATTATTTTAGATTTTTTAAAATATATTTAAAAATAAAAAAATATATAATAAACTTAAGTTTTTAATCTTATGTTAAAAATTAATTATGCAATTAAAATAATTTAGAATTTTTAAAAAATATAATTTTAAATAGAGCAATGATATACTCAAGGAAAAGCTCAAGGATAAATACATAAAGGCATGACCCACTATTTCACTTTTTGTGAGTTCCATCACTTTATGTGTCTATCCTTGAGTATCCTTGAGCTTTTTCTTGAATTTCTTTTAAATATTGAAACGCGAGGGCTCCTTACCCAAGAAAGATATCTGCCCTATAATTGAGATTCTTAATTTTCATCAAGGAGATATTATATAAGGATTTACCTATTGTGATTAGTTGATAGAAGCTCTTCGGTGGATAATGAGTAGTTGACGCACTTGCTACCCAGTGCCGTTAGTTATCTACATTACAGGACGCAGAACGCTTAAATTAGTACAACTTGAACGGCTCATATTTCTCGACTCAATTTAACCTCCTTCAGGAAAATGAATCTTCTCTTTTCAAGCAACAATAATTTACACATCACTATTGTTGCTTTTTTACGTTAACGAGTTTGAGAGAAGCAACTAAAATCTAGGAATGGTTCTCTCCTGCAGTCTGCAGAATACTTAGAAGGATGATAACAGTAGAGGAAAGATGGAGAAGCGTAGTTCAAGTTGGCACGAAGCATATACAACAAAATTACTCTTACAACAATGAGCGTCATCGCTAGTTATAGAACACAAGCAGCAGACGATCAGGTTGTTACATAGAAACGAGAGTTAAAGCTCGGAAAGGATGGCAGGAATGTAGTGCGATAGTTCAGCTGTAAGGGACTGGAATCCATTTACAAGCTGTGTGTGGAAGTCCTGATCTTCTTCGCCAATCAGCCTAAAATGTACTCGGATTGCCCGTTTGCAAACAGCCATAAATTCAAGCAGGGCCGCTATAAGTTGCTGCAATTCTTGCGACCGAAGCCTTGTAGCAGGCTCACCCGATAAAAAAGCCTTGCATACACTAAGAACTCCGCTGTTCACCTGCATTATCCAGTTCATGTGGACATGAAATGAAGCCTTGAAGAAGCAAGAGAAGGTTCTCGCGTCAAGAGTATTTATAATAGTCGATTGTCATTACCTGCACGGCAACACTTCCTTGGAGTATCCTCTGTAGACTTTGAAGACGTGGGAGTTGATCATTTTCTGAGCTACGTGGCTCTTCTAGCTCATTTCTTAGAGCAGCTGTCCTGGTTTCTATCATTCCAATAGCATTTTCTACTGGAGAAAACTCCAAGGATTCAGATTTGACAACCAAAAGCCTATTCACCAAAGCAGGAAATGAACCCTGAGTTTGGAGTACAGTTCGTCTTTTCCATTGATCCTCTAAGCCTCCTTGGGTCTTCCCATTTTTAGTAAACGGGGTATCAAACAAGAACCTGTCGAAAACCCTGGCCCGCACACTCCCAGTGGACAAAGAAAAAATTCTCTCCCTTCGACTCTCGAGGTCCTCATCCTCCATAACAGGGTCCACAGCTGTTATTTGCAGATTACAGACATCAGGTTGCAATTCTTCTGCATTGACTTGTCTAGAATCTGGTATAATATGCAGGGTATGACTTCCATCAATCTTAGACTCATATATGCGACTAAGCTTCTCCATTATGTCACCTAGACGAACATCTCGTGGCTCCCGATACACATACTCCTTCCTATCCAGCTTTCCAAACCGGGTTCCATAAAATCCAACTCGGTAGTAGGTGGCATCTATAAAAGTAATGGGGCTTGATTCCTGCTCAAGTATTGAATCATAAATACTGGAAAGGGAAGTGTGACACTTAGCAAGTTGGCCGTAAGCCCTCCTGCTTTTATAGACTGGAATTATGAGTTCCAAAATGTTGGCACAAAAATGATAAAGCTCTGCCTGTGAGAAAAGCTTGTTAGCAAGCTGAAGGTATTTAACTGCAGAATCCACAGTGAGTTTTGATGCACCATATCCTTCCACTTCAGCTGCAGATGCTTCAGAGGCAACTGCATTGCTAACCATAGGGCAAATCTTGGACAAAGAAGCTACATGTTCCCTATTCCAAACTGCATCATTCCTCCCAACAAGGGCCTGACAAAGAAAAGTCATAAGTGCAAGAAGCCAACTAAGAAAGGGAAAAACTGAAACAACTCTGACCTGCATAATGACACCAGCTACAGCTACAGCACATTGAGCTGCTTCTGCACATGACTGCATCTCCTGATGTGCATCACATAGATGCAGTAACCACATAATATGAAGGTCTGGAACAGATGCATAAGCCATCGCAAGCTTATGATAGCTTTCAGCAGCTGCATACCTATCTATGGTCATAACAGAAGCCTGCAATCAATCAAAATTAATAAACACCAAGAAGTGGATTCCCCACTGAAATATATTATTTGTTTAACGATAATTGGCTGATCACTTATCCCTAATGGTTTGTTTACTTGGATAGAAGATATTAGGGGCTCACAAAATTATATATGGAGCTCCATTATTTATATACATATGTTTGTCAATTTCGCTCCTAATCTCTCATATCTTCCATCCAAGTAAACAAAAGTTCAAGCAGCTAGGAAAAGAGGTAGTCAAAACATTTATAATCTTAACACTTCCGCTTCAAATGAAGGAAAAGTGATCCAAAGTAGTGGCTCATGTTCAACAACTGACTTAATTGACAATATATATTTCTTAATTACTAATGTTAGCATGGTTCAAGCAATGGACGTCAGACTAATGTTACCACATTAACTGGCTACTTCTTATCTCAAACTTGGGTTGTTGAGGTTTGAGAAAGATATTGCTTTATTCATTTTTTGTTATTAACATAATTCATACACTACCATGCAGGAAGAACCAAATAACAATGGAAATCCTTCCACATAGACTTAGAGCTGTGAGATCCTATAGACCACTGAAGTAGGTTTGAAAGTGTTGATCAAGATACAATTTTAGGTTTGGGATTCCTACATAATAATTATCAATAACGATAATATCATCTATAGTAGCAATGACATTACCTTACTGATAGGTAAGGTGAAACATTGATGATTATATGCTGTCATAGGTCACATAATCGAGCCTTGTTTTGATACCATGTGGGAGGATGACAATGTTAGGAGTCTTCTTTTATACATATATAACTTTATTATCATCTTTACATGTACATCTTTGTGCATAGATATTTTAACAAATGCATCCCTAGCTATTTGGGCACAAATCCCCAACATAAGCAAACTCAGAACTACCATGGTAGGGATCGAAATCCAACTAGAAGGGATGTGTAAATAGGGATAGAGGTCTCTTGTTAGAGATACAGTGAATTGTATCTACATGATATTCTTCCCTGGATAGAAACGACATATGCATATGGATCGCATATCATGTTCCTGGTATTCCCACTAGCCACTTCAATAAGCACCCTTATGTGTGTTTCATGTTATTGGCAAAAATATCTGAATGTGGTGACAATTGAGTGTCATGGTGCTTCCTTATTCAATTTTCTGTCAATGTTTGACATTTTGTTAAAAAGTAAATTTTTTTTGGTAGACAATAGATTCACCAAGTCGCTTGTAGTTGAAATTTAGGTGTTTTAATCAAGGTTTAAAATTTCGACCCATGCCGAGGTTTCGGTCCTGGAACGGAACGATATGATTTCGGTATTGCATCGTGTCGTGCCGATATAGTTTCGGTATTTTTTAAATATAAAATATATTAATTAAAAACTAAAATATTTAACATAAATATTTAAAAAATAAACAATATAAAA
>JBBMJZ010327795.1:0-34961 GCA_037833815.1 Zingiber zerumbet
GACATCAAAGACAGGGTACCCGATCGGATTTTTCATAGACCAAAATTCCAGATCTACGATATCCAGGTCGGAGGTGCAGGGAGCAGTCGGGCTACTGTCTGACCCATTCCAACTGGTTGAGTTTTCTCTCAATTCAACCCACATATAGTGACATATCCCAGTCTAATCCTCCTAGTAGGCCAACTCCCTACTAGTCCGAGCTTCCTTAGTCACACTCGGGCTGGACAAAGGGCACTACACAATAACAAAGTCAGGAAATCGTAATTGTCTGTCAGAAAATAACTACTATATGTCAGGAAATATTTCAATGGTCGGTAGGTATCCGCGAGTGGAATATTCTTTCCATCTACAATAGGGTGTCACGCGTCCTCCATCACCAGACAGGTCATGACACCCGATATTCCCTGACATCAGTCAGGTTCCCAGGGATCTCACTGTCATATAAAAAGGGTGATCCTCTCCCTTGTGCCGGTACGCTCTATCCCACAATCACACTTATTTTTTACTTTCCTTTTTTTTTGTATACTGTTCTTCTTGGGAAAAGTACCTGACTTGAGCGTCGGAGAGTCTGCTCCAGGGACTTTTCCCTAGTTTCTGGCCTTTAACGTTTCGTGTGTTTGTCTGAGTGTGCGCAGAGCTCAAGTACCACCCGCTAGGTCACCATTGTCAGCTATCGCCATATGAGAGTCCGTGCTTATAGGTGCATACAAGAAAAATGTCCCAGTCACCCCTCCGCCAACTCTAGTGATAATCTGTCCGACTTTCGTCTTATTCAGATTCCGGACATGATCAGTATTAAAAGATTGTATTTCAAAAAATTAGGAGGTCTAATTTGATTGAGTAAATTGCCGCCTAATTATTTATTTAATTATTTTCTCTTTGGTTCGCCCGAACCGGGTTCTCCTAGCTCGCCGGCCCATTTTTGAAATTTTAGCGGCATTTACCATTTTAGCTCGGTACGAACACTGCATCAAATCTGGTCCGCCCATTGTCGCTTTAAGATTCGCAATACGAACGGTCGGATATCTCTTCCCTCTTCCCCAAAAGCGGAGGACGACGAAAACGGCAAAACCCTTCGTTCCTTTGCCCTCCTCTCCGCGGTGGCATCCTTCCTCTCGCATCTCCCTCTCTAATCCCTTCTTGCCATGGCGAGGACGAAGCACGTCTCCAACCGATCCGCCGGTCGCCCTCGGAAGCGTCTACAGTTCACCGGGTCTCCCGTCGCCCGGCGGAAAGCGGCAGGTTTTCCAGTTCACCGTTCATTCTGTATTTGCATTGATTTCGTTTAACTTCTTGCATCTTTCGTTACTTTCTCTTCCTGTTGACAGCTAGTGCGACCGCGACCGCGGCCGAGACCCCATCTCGTTCTGCTCCTGTATGCTTCTAACTGTTCTTTGTTTTTTACTCCCTACGTTTTTTTTTCATGGATTTTAGCTTTTATTTCGTTGTCTGTGTTTGTGGTTGTTCAACGAAAGAGGGGCACGGAGGCCAGCTCGGAGGATGCGGATCAAGGTTCTCATTTTTTTTTTTTACTTAATTTGATCCTGAGAGCCCTCCATCTTTTTCCCATTGGTGTTCATCCTCTATATTCGTTTGATTGTTACCTTTACTTTGAAAAATAAATAATTTTTTTACTTGAACGATAAAGTCACATATTTTTCCTTAAAATGTGAATGAATTTAGGGACACGGAGGAAGACTGAGAAGCGGGGTCGCCGATTTAGACCTGGAGTAGTGGCCCTACGAGAGATTAGGAAGCTTCAGAAGTCGACAAAGCTGCTAATTCCTTTTGCTCCGTTTGCCAGACTTGTGAGTGCCATCAAAATACATTTAGGAGACTGTTATTAGCTGCTCTTTTGTGAATTTGTGATTTGTGTTCGTTTAAGGCTGTTGAGTTTTGTTTCTCATGATGTCTGTTATTGTATATAGGTTAGGGAGATCACTGGTTTTTATTCTAGGGAAGTAACTAGGTGGACTCCTGATGCTATGCTTGCACTTCAAGAGGTATTTAGTCAGATTTTGTAGATACTTTTACCTTATATGATTGATTGAAACTTAATTATTATAAATGTGGTTTTATTTCATGTTACAAAGGCCAATCAAACAGCAAGCATAGAAAAAGAAGTAAATTGCCTCGAAATTGAACCTATTTATATTTGGCCATGTCTTGGTTAACAATCAATCAATCTAATTCATTTACATCCTATTGGAGTCATAAAAACCAAAAGGATAATTAGGGGAGTCGGGGCATGTGCCTATTATAGCTTATCATGTATGATTCAAGGTGAAACTCATTCTACTCTAGAGAAATACCTTTTCTTTTGTGATTCTATCACTCGGTCTCTATTTTCTTTTTACATGAGGATCATGTTGGGAACTTTGCTAGAATAAATAATGGGTGCTAAAGATGCCATATTTGGCTAAGCATGGGTGGTTTAGTACCTTGTATTTTTAGGTTTCTGCTTGAAGTAGCCTTTTAAGCCAAATTCAAAACCCAGTTTAGTTTCTATATTATCTTTTGCTTGCTCTTTCTTTCTTTTCCTTTTTGAAAAATATATAACTAGGGGTTCTATTTCTATCTTTGCCTATTTCCTAGTTCTTTCACACTAGTATGTAAACTGGAGGTGATATCTGCATTCTTTTGGGAAAACAAATGCTGTTGGTGCGCTTTGATCTTATCAAACTTTCCAATTGTCTTTTGCATAAAAATTTATTATTCTTATTTTTATATAAGCTATACATATATATATTTTTAATTTCTATGAGATACATTTTCAATTGAAAACGTAGATTATATTTTCCAAGCAAACACACATACAAATATATGTAGATTATTTTTTTTCCAAACAAACACGCATAAATGTATCGACTAATAACAGTTTCAGAACTAGATAAACATTCTCTTCCCATCTTGACTTCTATGCAACTTTGGTCCTTTTGTTTCCTTTCACTGTATGAGAAGTTATGAAATTATTATAACAACTTTGTTTTATAAATATGTTTTTCTTATTAATTGTTCAAATTATTGTAGGCAGCAGAATGCCACTTACAGGCCATGTTTGAAGACGCATACCTATGTTCACTACACTCAAAGCGTGTTACTCTTAGTAAGTTATATTAGCATGTATTAGACTATGTTTCATCTCATTTCTACCATATAAGATGAAAATTTTCATTCTAGAAAATGAAAAATATATAACTTTTCATAAATGAATTTTTATATCATCCAAGTAGGATGTTCCCTTAGATTTGTTTGATTTTTAGCAAACGCCGAAGGAATGTAGTTGGGTAAGTCCAAATGAAAGTGTGTTCTACACTTCTACTAGTATGTTCTCAAATCTCAAAGTACTATCAAAATGGCGATTGTGGTTTTCTGTATGGTTGAATTTATGAAACCTCAATATGCATGTGCCAATTAATAAGAGGATGGATGATTAATTAAAAGTCCATGTGTTCAGCCTATTAATAAATTTGCATTCCATTTAGTCTAAATAAGTTCCATTAACTTGTTAAGCTCAACTAGTCCCTTATATATTTAAAGATATATTTTTAGATTGTTTTAGGCATCTAAGCCACATAAATTCTCTCTTAGCCCATAGCTTTTCATGCTACAATCTCCCTCTCTTAAGATTGTAGAAGTGGCATGCACACCTAACCTATAGTAGCTCCAACCATCACAAGACTGGCTCTAACACCATTCATAACAAGATTCCAATCAGCCAAGAAGATTTCTTTCACTTTTTAAGGCCAACTACTAACATAAAATACTCGTTCTTCTGATGACAGTTCACTCATCCAAGTCTAATAAGCCCATCGCATTATCCCACAACGCTACATGTAGGATTAAACGGAGGTGTCACATTTAATATATATACAATATTATAATAGTTTCAATGAAGTTGACTAGTTGAATTATGAGATTTGGTGGCCTAATTAAGTCATGCTTGGTGTAGAAATTATATAATAAACATTTATGTGCACAAGTAATTCCCTAGTAAAACGAGTTTCACAATTTTTCTAGAACTAGTTATAAAGTGATTGCATTGTAGTATACGTTTATTCAGGTACCAATGGAATAAGCAAAGGCTCAAGACTTTCTACGTTCTATTTAATTACTGATAGTTATTTAATTGAATAAGTAATTCTCCTTCCTTTTAGTTTTGCTCTGGTCTCCTTATGGATTTTCTCGTATTTGGTTGCAGTGCAAAAAGATATACAGTTAGCTAGGCGCATAGGAGGAAGGCGGCACTGGTGATATAGGCCATTGATGGAACTGTGTATTCTTGTTTGAGCAAGTGGCGTTGTGTAGCTCTTCGAGCAGCCTTTGCTCCAAATGATTTCCGATACATTGTAAGTGTAGCTGATGTGTATTTGCAGGAGCACTGCATTGAATTCACATACAGAAACTTCTAATTATCGATTCATCTATCTATGAGTTAGCCATTGAGGACTGTTGCAAGGTGAAACTTCCCATCAAACATTGGCTAATTATACTCTCAAATGACCTCACTGTTGGTTTAATTGATCTCTTTCTGGTTTAGTTTTTGCCTTTTATTGTTCCATTCTTTTTCAAGTTCTCCTTGTCTTGCTCTTCTTTTACTTAAAAATGCAAATGCCAACTAAATTAGATTTTCCTTTTTTTTTTGGATTTTTTTAGGATCAACTTGTTGAGTGAAGGTGAAGAAGAATGGTGCCTTTCCTCTTCTGAAAATAGAGTAGCACCAAGGGGTTAAGCTTTAAAGATGCTCGATTCAATTATGGACTATTGGTGTTTTATTAGTGAAGTATTTTACATGTCAACTTTGAATAGTTGAGATAAACAACAATCATACACGGTTGGAATATGGATAATAATTTTGAATAGTGAAGTTGGAGAAGTCTTAATTATATGAAATTGATGTTTCATGTACTATTTTTATTATTTCCTTTACATTTATATTTTTTCTCTCTCTCTCTCCAAGTAAATAAGATTAAAAGAGGAAGAAATAATAGTAATTTATTGATTTACTCCTCTAACTTTTATAAATATATATATTTTTTAAAAATATCTTTATCTTGTCCATCTTAATTAAGCTTGGCTGAATGTACTCAGTTTTGTACCAGGAGTAGCGTGGTTTATTATTTTTTAATTAAACATGGCTTGCAAACTGTGACCGATCAATCGAGAAGAAAAAAAAAACCCATTCGGTTGGGTATAGCAGCCGGTTCACAGTCCGAGTGGTTTCCTTTACTTCTTACCAAAGCGAAGAACATATCTTTTATTTTCTCGTTTTTTTTGTTTTTCAAAATAGAATCTGCAGGACAACGCCTCTCTCTCTCTCTCTCACACACACGAAGATCTCGTATCTCTCTCTGTCTCTCTGTCGTCCATCTCCTCTCCGATCTCCTCCATGGAATTCATAGCTGCTCAGCCATCTGACGAGCAGATCTCCTTGTTCAATGCCGCCTTCGCCTGTTCGCTTTCAAGTGGAGACGGTTTGTTCCCTACAAATCTCTCCCCCCACCTGTTTAGCTCGTTGGTTCGCTTCCGATCTTCGTTGCCCCCATTTTTGATCTATGGGAAATTGGTCGTTTTGCTATTCCACTCGTCCAGTTCGTTAATTACTGTTTTATTTGGTTCGTACCGTCGATGTACGTTTTTCATCGACCACCATTTGGTCGTTTATTTGCTTAGATCTGTCTAGTTTTATGTCTTCTTTATGTGCACTGCAATTTGTTTCACCGGTAGGACTTACTGGACCTTGAGATTTTGGGGTTTCATGCTGAGGTACTCATTTGTGGACGTAGATGTTCTTTTCTCAAGGAAATGACTGATAGTGTTCTGTGTTGCCATACGATCTGAATCTAGGATTATCGTTGTGCATGTTTTCTTGTGAAATTTAGATGTGAGGATTTACATAGGTGAGTATAATCTTTGGTATTTTACACCCCTCTAACGACTTGGAACCATAAAATGTCTGTGATCTCCAAGTCTGGAATAGGTTTTGTATATTGATTGAATACTTTGATGACGTCCACAGACTGCAAGAGTGACAGGATTGGTGCTTCATGTTAACGTCCAATGTAAGAAAACTATTTCTGTGAGATGACTGGATTTCGTGTGCTGGCATTAACAAAAGTTAGTGGGTCAAGTTTTTCATCAGTTGATTGATTGGCCATTTTGAGTTCTGGAGAAATTTCTTGTTTGTTTTTGCTGTACAAACAAATTAGCAACAAGAGGAAGGTTGAGATTGTAATTGTTGGAGGATATGAAAAGAATGAATGTTCAAATCAATGATTCAATTTTAAATTGCCAAAGGATAATAAGACATAAAGAAATTTCCAAAGTAGAGGTTCTTATGGACAAGAGCACAACCAATCATTGCCTCCAAGTGCCATATTGATGAATCCGAATTGCATCCAAACCAAAGTTTTGATTTATTTCTATACATCTCGAAAGAACCCTTTTACTGAACTGAACTACAATTGAACTTAAAGAGATAGGGTAACCAATCTTTTGTGACTTGCTCTTTCATAATGTTGCAAGTCTTCCTCATCAATTAAACCTAGCCACCAAACTAGTGACTTGCTAGGAAAGGGACTAACTGGATGCTCCAAATGCTATAAATGGAGATTTGGCTAACTCTATGGATTTATCTGTTGTTTGAGTTTATCTCAACTCAAGGATATTTAAGGATATCCTTTACACTCAAGGGTATGTAGGGACACCTCTAAAGAACCTAAGTGAAGCCTAGTGAAACAAAGTGGCTTCTTTTGACATTCTCAACCCTTTCTTTTTGCTTCAAATTTTAAGTATTAGGGAAAAGATATGTTGAGCCTTAAAAGGTAGAACAAGTATATTTTTAGAAACTAGTGTAAGCTCTAAGTTTGGAGTACAAAAAATCTTACAGAAAAGTGTAGGACTGTACGTGGACCCAAGTATTTGAGGTGCAGCAGGATCTTGCTTTAGTGTTGTCATCATTAGATTCTTAGGTACCTTGCAGCATTTGTTAGAAAATATATGGTTTAGTTTGTAATCAGCATTAGTAAAAAACAGGAAGGACTGATTTGTATTATCTATTAATGAATTTCTTGGAAAGTGAAGGAAATGTGGTTTTGCTTATTGAATCTTAAAGAAAAGTTGGAAACTTAAAATGTGATTTCATGAAAAATGTGTTTACTTTAGTAGCATTTTTCTCTAACCTCATAGTGTAGTTATGAAGTGTGTGGTAGAATTTCACTTCTTTCCTAATTGTGTTACATGGCCTATCATTGGTGATCAGTAGCAATTCCTATCCTTGTGCTACTTTGAATCACTAGGCAGCTAGGAGAGTAGGTTATTTGTGTCTACTACCTCTAACCGACCTCACTAATGACACCCATGCGTTCCTACTCTTTTTTATGCGAATGGGCGGTTGCCTTTTGGGGGACTTCCCATGCCATTGTCCAATGAAACATTCCCTTGCTATCATTTCACTTCCCAGTGCAATGTTGCATTATATTGCTGAATGGAGTGGACTTATTCTTGCCAAAGTGATTGGATCAATGCTGACATCTGTTCCTTATATTGCTTCTGAACAATGAATTCTGTGGAGATCGAAATGATTAATTTGAAGGAATTAGATCAAAGGGAAGCGTTTTTTTTAGTCCTGGGAAAGGCAGGTGTTTTTTCTAAAGAAAAGATAGCTTCTTTTTTCGTGTATTTGTGTGTTCATGCTCGCAACATATATGATTGATGAACACTCCATTTCTGCCTTTGCATTTTATTTGTTTATTTATTTATTGTTTGAGTCATTCCATCCTTCACTCCTAATTTCTTATTTTGCATAGTGTGTGACAGAACTTCATATCCCTATTTTTCTTATGTAGATATTTTTTTTTTCATTTCTAATATGATAAATGGTTGAAATTTAAAAGCCCCCAGCTTGTAATTTTTTTCGCTTTCAGAATCAAGATCGAGTTCAGTTGTTGAAAATGGTAATCTTACTTATGGTACCGTTTGCATGTGAAAGTATTTCCTTTTGTTTATGGGGTCGGTATTTATGAGATAATATTTGACCTGCTTTGTGTTTTAATTTCTATAGAATCTATTATCGATTAAACTTGTTGATCAAATCCAGAGTCTTTCTAGCTTCTATGATCTTTGTTATCTTTTCGGTTGGCAGTGAGACAAATAGTTTGGTGAAATTTCCAGTTCCTGTGAGATAATAAAGCACTAATAAGAAGAGTGGGAATTCTTTTGCCATGATTCTAAGTTCTCTACTCCTTTGTTTTATTGCTGCTCAAGAATTTGCATGTGGGTTTTTAGCCTAAGGTTTTGGCCACCGATATCTCTTGCTAAAGAATCTAGTGGATGGGAACACAATGGCAGCAGAAAGAGATAGGGGCAGTGACAGCCAGCATTACCAGATACAAAGCCTTTCTAGGCAAGGATCACTTTACAATTTGACTCTCAATGAAGTCCAGAACCACATAGGGGAGCCTCTTCTTAGCATGAACCTAGATGACCTCCTCAAGACTGTGTTTGCGAGTGAGGCTAATCAGTTATCTGGTGCTGAGGTTGATATGCCAGCTGATCAGCATGCACCCACTTCTGGTCTCCTTCGTCAGGGTAGCATTACCATGCCATGTGAGTTAAGCAAAAAGACAGTAGATGAAGTGTGGAGGGACATTCAGCAGGAGCAGAAGAATGTTGAGGTACAGAGATTAGGTAGTGAGAAGCAGCCTACTCTTGGTGAAATGACGCTAGAGGTTTTTCTAGTAAAGGCTGGTGTGGTTGCGGACATCCTTGATAAAGATGGACAGGAATTGATGGGGGATGTAGATCCATTGGGAAATATTGATCCATTGCCGGACACACAGAATTTTACACGAGGAACAGGTTGGTTG
This sequence comes from Zingiber zerumbet, assembly GCA_037833815.1. Lineage (NCBI taxonomy): Eukaryota > Viridiplantae > Streptophyta > Magnoliopsida > Zingiberales > Zingiberaceae > Zingiber > Zingiber zerumbet. Next base: position 8,868 of record JBBMJZ010327795.1, read on the forward strand.
CAGCAATTTCAACCGATGGCTAGTATGGACAAGCAGATGCATGGGCAACAAAGCATGATGGGCACTCATGTATCAAATCGATTACTTCCTCATCAAATTAGTACTGGAACTATGTTTGAGGCATTGTTTCCTGAAGGTCGGATAAACATATCATCATCAACACTAGGTGTTTTTCCTGATTCTCAAACACCAGGTAGGAAACGTGGTGCTTCAGAAGAAATCGTGGACAAATTAGCCGAGAGGAGACAGAAAAGGATGATAAAAAATCGGGAGTCTGCTGCACGTTCAAGAGCAAGGAAACAGGTCAGTTCCTACTTATTGCCCCATTAAACTTTTTTTCCCCGTTAATATCTTCTCAAGTTACAATTAGTAATTCAGTTCATAAGGAATCACCATAATCGGAATCCACTATGTTTTTATGCTAGGCATACACTAATGAGCTGGAGAACAAGGTTTCTGGCCTAGAAGAAGAGAATGAGAGGTTAAAAAAACTAAAGGTAGACTCATCTTCATGTATCATGAGTTGAATATCTTTCCTTGTTTTGATTTGTTATGATCAGTTATCAGTGGTTTAATTTACTGATTTATGCCTTTTTGAATGAATTTCAGTGAGCTCTTTCAATAACTTGATTTCACTTAAATAAGAGAGTTATTGGAGCACTATGGTTAAATTTGAATGCCTTTTTGACATCTTAACATGATGATAGATTTATATATCATTCTTCTTTTACTGTCAGATCATATCTGTCAAACAACTTGATAATCAATAGTATTTTATACCAAAATTATGCCAAAATGACGCAGAAGATACACCTCAAATGAGAGAAAAAATTGTGTAATTCTAAGTCCATAATGCTGCAGAAAACTGATTTTTCTTGTACCTTTTCAGGAGCTGGACGAGTTTGTGTTCTCCCTTCCTCGGGAACCGAGGTATCAACTTCGTCGAACTAGCTCTGCTCCGCTTTAACTTAATTGTAAATCAGATACTTATGCAGACGTTGTAGTTCTGAAGAGGCAACCCTAGGTATTGCTCTATCTTGCCTTCTCATAGTTAAGGTTCTGTTCCCTTGTAAATCTGCTTGCTTTATAAGTTAATGTGTAAATTTCACAACCTAGGTATCTTTTTCTTCCTTCATGTCCATAGTCCTATAGTAACTTTGTTATGTAAAATGTGAGGTTTTGTAGCACAACTCTTGTACTCTAGATATTTTGTCTGTGGAGTTGTTGTGAACAATTGTTCTCTGAAGCCGTTACCTTAGCGGGCCTCTAGGGTGGTCCTACACTTTTTGGAACCTGATAAATCACAGGGATACTTGTCTTAACATGTAGAAGCCTTTGCATGGGAGAGACTAAACATCCAACAAGATATTTTATATCCGTTGAAATTGATCACCAACTTTGCATGGGAGAGATTAAACACCCAACAAGATATTTTATATCCGTTGAAATTGATCACCCGCAGACTAAATATAGAGAAGAGCCTTCGCACTAATCTTTTTTCTTTATTTGCCTAGGAAATGAGAGATGATCATTTTAAGATGAATAAATTATTTTGAAAAAAAATTAGAGAGGGAATTGTTTTAAATCTTAATTCATTATTTATATTCATTTGTCTAAAATTATATAAAAAATTAATTAAAATCTATTAAATATAGATGCATCAAATCAAATCACTACTAATGGTTTTGACTTGTACCCAACGACTTGGATGGATCGATCGGCCCAATCACTAGGTGAGTTGAGCGCATTTAGGCCCAATAAGGTATACTTGGAGAGAGGCCACCTTATCCTTGCGAGCCTTCGCTAAACCCCTCGGAAAACCTCGACTCCCCGCTGGCGATGGCGCTGCTCTCCGCCTCGTTCCTTCCTCTCTCCGCCGCTCGACGCGCTCGCTTGCACGCCTCCAGACCCGATCCTTCCTTCGGCGCATCCTACGGGTGGGGATTCTCTCGGAGGAAGCCTGCCGCCATTTGCGCCAAGGCGATCTCCCTACGCTCGGCCGAGGACGTCGAGACCGTCAACATCGCCGATGATGTCACCCAGGTTCGTTCTCGATTCGCGCATAGTGTTTCGAGTCTTGTTTGATTGGTTAGCGTATTTCTTATGTTTTCCAGATTTCGTTCGCTATCCGTCTGATTTGGTTTTGGAGATTCGATGATTGACTGCATTGTTTGCTTTTTGGTGGGACTTTAGTTGGGTGATGGTTCTAGTTACCAGTCAATAATCATCCAATCAGTTTAATGAATTTAAATCCTGCAGTTGATTGGAAAGCATTTTGTCATGCTGGGAGGCAATATGTAGATATGAATTGTTAATGATTATAATGCCGCAGAAACATAAGGCATTAATCTTCATTTAAATCTTGTGTTGATTCTGAAGTTTTTTTTTGTCATAGTGGGAGGTAATTTGTAGATACAAATTGTTAATGAGCTCATTCTCAACACACAATGCCTTGGTTTGTTTCCTTGAGGCAATAGTTGTCACTCAGGAGAATGCCAGTCTTTTTAAAGAGATTGATTAGGAAAAATGAGTAACTCACAACTTACAATTAGTACGACAGAGCATGTGTACAAAGCAGTAAGTTAAATTTTCCATGGTAGCTTACAGAATCAGCTGATTTTGTTTTGACAAGTTGTATCCATATCAGAAAAACTTGGCATACATATGTGGATGCTATTTATGTATGGTGAAGCTCATTGACTAGCTGATTTAGCTCATAGGCATTGTAATATTCACATCTTTCTTTTCACGTTCTATTGGGTATCTTAACTTCCATACTATTTGTACATAATTCTTCATTTCCTAAAAGAAATAAAACATTAACGGGAATAAAAAAACAGTTAGACAAGGGCGAGTTATTGTTTCTGGACAACATAGGCATACCTTTATTGTGGGAACAGTCATTGCTTGTGCTATCACAATTCACAAGTGATGAAACTTTTAGAATGAAAAGTTTTATGATCTGACAGTTACTTGGTCTAAATTAATAGAACATCTTGATTCCCCTACATATCAAGAACCACTTCTATGGGTTATTAGTCCTGTATGCATGCTAAACAAATGACCATGTGACAATGCCGAGTGAATTTCAATTTGTTTAAAGGTTTAGACAGACTTTCTTTGAAAATGTATGTTGTTATTTAAATTGAGTTTTGTTTTTTTTTTTTCATTCAGAATTTACACCTCAGTAATTGTTTTCTTTTATTTGTGTTTGCTATCAGTTAATTGGGAACACACCTATGATTTTTCTCAACAAAGTCGTTGAAGGTTGTGTTGCTAACATTGCTGCCAAGCTCGAATCCATGGAACCTTGCCGTAGTGTCAAGGACAGGTAACATAAAATTTATTTAACTTGTTGATCTATTCTCCTGTTGCTTGAATGATTTTTAGCTTGTTGACACTTTAACACACAGAATTGGATGTGGCATGATAAATGATGCTGAAGAAAAGGGGTTAATCTTTCCAAAGAAGGTGATCCTTTTAGTTTCTGGCTAAAAGTATTTGCCTCTCTAAATATAATATATTTGCTATCTTTTTCCTCAGACTATTTTAGTTGAACCAACAAGTGGAAATACTGGGGTTGGTATTGCATTTGCAGCTGCTGCAAGAGGATACAAACTTATAGTAACGATGCCTGCATCAATAAATTTGGAAAGACGTGTGCTTCTTCGTGCCCTTGGAGCAGAGATTGTTTTAACAAATCCAGCTAAGGGAATTAAAGGAACTGTGGACAAAGCTGAAGAAATAGTTAGTAAAACACCTAATGCATACATGTTTCAGCAGTTTGACAATCCAGCTAATTCCAAGGTTGTTCTTGATGGATTACTTCTTTTAAAAAAATCTTTGTATTTTTCAAAGATGCGTAGTGTAGGTAGATTCTACCTTGTAGCTTTTATTAAAATACCATTTGGATAATACACAGATCCACTTTGAAACCACAGGCCCAGAGATATGGGAGGACACCATGGGTGGTGTTGACATATTTATTGCGAGCATTGGTACTGGAGGTACCATAACAGGTGCAGGGAGTTATCTGAAAATGATGAACAAGGATATCAAGGTAACATTAGAGTATTCTCGCATAAGCTTATTATTAGCTTCATAAATTACCTATATTTTTAGTACATTGCTAATGGTTGATGTTCCGCAAGAAAATTTATAAAATCAAGGTTCGGTTTTTCAATGCTTTCCAAATAATTGACAAATATGTAAAGCAACATTTTGGGTCATCTATTTGACATGTAAGAGTGTCAATGTCTGCAATTGAAGTATAAGAGATAACCTCATACATATGGCATCATTTTGTCAGTTAAATGATATGATTTTTGATTGAAGAAATTACACTTATGTTGGAAAACATTTGCTAATTGGACCTACATAAAAAGCTGACATTATAATCCCATATTGAGAATCTATCAACACCATATGCAGTGCTATTAGATTTATTTTGATTTTATGCACTTTATTTCTACCTTTTATAAGAATTCTTCAATTGATGGAAAAAGCTCAATGTTTTTAAGCTAGAATTTCCTAAAACCATCATATTGTTAGTAATGATGCTCTTGCTAGAGTTACGTATGGCTTACTATGTAATTGCTTTTGATATTCAACAATCTTATATTATTTTTGGAGTAATTCAATTTAGGTTATTGGAGTAGAACCTGCTGAAACCAGTGTTATTTCTGGAGATAATCCAGGTGAATGACAATATCAATACCCTGTCTTTTCATGCGTTCTTTTACTTCCACCTGCTCATGTTTTCTACTTTTCCTGATAAATTAAACAGGTTACATACCAAGCATCCTGGACGTCAAATTACTTGACGAGGTTATAAAGGTTCGGAAGTCTCAAGTTAATTCAAATCATTTGATGCTTACTTTTTAAGATATTCACTTTCATCCTCTTTATTTCGATTACTTAAATTACTTTGTGGATGTAGCAGAAATTAGTCGTATAGCAAGTCATGAGCAACCTAACTCTCATTGGAGTCATTTGAAATTACAATATGATGGGAAAACCAAACTCTTTTTTTCTGTTGTTAATATTTGAATGGTCTTAAATCATTGAGTTGTTTGAAGATTGGGTAAATTGGTTTTTGGGTATGAAATTTGGGCTGGATCAATTAACCATTTGTTTTGGATTCACTGACAACTTACAAGTATGCTGCGCGGAGTAACTAGATGTTTAAATCAGTTTTCTGTCATGTCGTACAAAAGTTGTGGGTCAGCATCTCTGTACTCTGTTTTGTTTGCTTCAGCAATCATGCTAGCAAACAGATCATGGACAATTTTAGTGAATGTGTTCGTGTATATAGAATGAAATTGTACTCGAGTAAGATCAACATTTCTAGAGCCAAAATACTCCCATTCGAGTTCGCTTTGAATGTTTAAAAAAAATCATAAATCTATTTCTTTCTATTACCAAAAAGTTGCAATATTTTGCATACAAATAACTCAAAACATACAGCTAGATGACAGCTTCAAAATGTTTGATTTATTGCAAATTTTTTATATGTAAATTCTTTCGAACATTATTACTCAATAACATGGATTCTATTTGTTTCAAAATTTTCATGTCTTGCTGAAGAACTCCACTCTTTTCTAAGTTACCAATCGATTAGGTTGTGATAGGAGGCAGAGAAATCTGAGTAGAATCCTTAGTATTGTATATTTTTGTTTCACCTATTATGCTTATCAGGTAACATTATTAGTTGTTTCTGAAATTTAAGCTCCTCTAGATAGCTTTTGTTATGTTATCAAATGTTACTTGCTTGGTATGCTATTCCATTTTCACAAAGCTTACCGCCTACATTGCTCTGCCTCTCTCTTTTCTCTTCTTTAACTTGGTCTAATTTGTCTAACAACTTCTTTGCACTGACTGAGCCATTCATTCACTAGATTACCACTGCAGAGGCCATCGATACTGCAAGGGCGCTGGCACTAGAGGAAGGTTTACTGGTACCTCTTTGAAATCTCAATTCTCTGTTTGTATTCCTGGAACACTTGTACGAACAATAAGGCGACGGGTTTTGAGTGCATATACGTCGTCTGAATTTTTTCAGTCCATTTTTAGGTTGGTATATCTTCAGGAGCTGCTGCTGCTGCTGCAATACATGTAGCTAAGAGACCTGAAAATGGTGGGAAGCTAATTGCGGTAATGAACTATTTATTCTTCTTTTTCATTATTGACATTTTTCAACATTCTGCATGTAAAACTAATGGCAATTTACTGCTTAAGAAGCCATTCTGTTAGTCACAAATTCTACAACCCATGAAATTTGTTCTAGAATTTTGGTATATTTATCAATTTGGTCTTTTCGGCGAGAATACTTTAGGAAAACATCTTAGGCATATGGTAATTTTGACATGCTGTGAATCAACCAGTGATAATCTGATAGAAGTTTTATAAAATTTTCCTGACTAATTATTAGGCTTTATAACCAATACCATCCCAAGTGACGCAAATGCACCAAGATGTTCTAAGCTAAACTATGTAAACTCTAGAACTTGAAGAGTTCTCGAGTTTGGTAATTCACTTCTACACCCAAGTTTCTGCATTTGCTTCCTTGTTCAACTTTCGAATGAATTATATTATATTTATAAAATTCAGCACAATGTTTTTTGTCATCGATAATATCCCATTGAGTGCTTTATTGAAAAGAAATACATATTAGAAATCAAAGTAAGACAAATTATAGGTTTTAATTATTTCGTAGATTATGCATTTTTAACTCGAAGACTATCAAATGTTGATAATAGCATGCTGATGCAATGGCCATGTATCTGCGAATCACCCCAGGTTGTTTTCCCGAGCTTCGGTGAAAGATACATTTCCACTGTTCTTTTCCATTCGATACATGAGGAAGTAAGGAAGATGCGGAAGAAGTGATATTTGCTCTCCTGGAGGAGGCATAACTTCACCATCTCACACAAGCAATTGAAGTTTCAGCCATGCCATAACGCTGCAAATGATGCAGAAGATCAGCCACATGCCAATGAAATTGATTATTGGCGCGGCCAAAGCATACGGTGCCTCAAGTGTACAATTCTAAAGAAGAGGGATTTATGATCGAAGCTTTAGGCTTTAGTACCTGCAACTGTTATCTGATACTCGGTTATAATCTTCTAGTGTTGCACAACATTTTCATGCAACACTCTTGTCTAACTGATATTGCACTCAAACAACTATTCTGCCTACCAACAAATGCAATTATCTTTAGTATATTATTATTTTATTTGAAAGAAAATTTTGATGTTCCACTTCTGTTTTGATTATTGTAACCTTGATCATGTGTTATTGTGTCATTATTTTTATAAATTTAGAATGACATAACAAAGATGTGTATCAACTGCTTCTCAAAAAACTCTCTATTTCTTCTTTAAATAATGCACCAAAATCTTGGAAACTGGCTTGGTTCATAAATGATTCAGCCAGTCCAAAGGTTTCTTTCAGGTAAGGAAATAACACCAGCTTAGTATAGCAGATTCTTCTAAAGTCAGAACTTCTAAAAACCTACTAGCCATCCTCATCACATCGGCTATACATGTGACAAAAGATGATTCGGCTATACATGTGATAAAACACGATTCGCTCGCCTCTAAAATCCCCGCCAATGTCCCTCGGCTACACATGATCATTGTTGAAGCTACCAATGTTAAGGCGGCTAGCTTTCTAATTTGATCTAGCACCCTGCTTGGAGTCGCCATTTTATAGTTGCGAGTATACTTACCTTGGGCTTATATTGTCATGTTCTGCTATCTTTCGTCTCATAATCAACGTCAGCATCGGCAATTTGAAGAGAAACTGAACCATTAATCTTTCGGGCCAATAACTTGGCGTAAAATGACTCAGGCAATAACCTTTTGCTTAGTCGCCTGAGGGAGCTCAGTAGCAGTCGGCTTATGTGCCAAGTTAATGACTTCAATAGAGCTACAACCAGGTATCTTCTGCACTTCACTGCATTCCATCTTTCCTCTCACATTAGTTGCATCACACCATCGGTTTGCCATGGCATAGGTGTTCGACAAAAGAACATAATTCCCACTATTGTTTGGATCCAATTCGTTAAGCTTCTCCGTAGCAATCTCAGCCAAATCCACATTACCGTGCGTGCAGCAAGCTGCCAGCAATGTTCTCCATACGATCGGATCAGGGGTGAATGGTATTTCCTTGATGAAATCGTATGCCTTGTTCAATTCCCCGGAACGACTTAGAAGATCGACCATACATCCATAGTGTTTCATCTGCGGTTCCAGCCCAAAATCTTTCTTCATGCTGTCAAAGTATTCGAGACCTTTCTCGACCAATCCACTGTGAGTACAAGCAACTAAGATGGCGAGAAAAGAGCCATCATCAGGCCGGAATCCTTCACTCAACATATCAGAAAATACTCGCAGCACTCTATCAGCATAGCCATTTGTCGCAAGTCCCAACATAATTATATTCCACGACATGGTGTCTCTTTTATCCATCCCCTTAAAGACTTCGAATGCATCCATGATAGATCCACATTTCGCATACATATCAATAAGAGAGTTCGCCGCATAGATATCAGCCCTTATATTGTTCTTCCTCATGTAGTCATGAAGCCACCTACCTAGATCGAGCATACCGAGATGAGCACACGCAGAGAGAACACTAGCAATGACAACCTCATCCGGTCGAATGTTAGCCTTCTGCATCTGCCGAAAGAGTGATAAAGCTTTCGAAAAGTGGTTCGCTTGCGAGTACCCTGTTATCATTGAACTCCAAGATATCAAATCCCTCTCAGGCATAGTGTCGAACATTCTTCTCGCGGAAACTAAATCACCAGCTTTAGCATAAGTTGTGATCATAGCATTTAGAGTGACTATGTTATGGTTCGTCATTTCTTCAAACACCCTTCGAGCATGTTCGACCGAACCTCGTCGACCGTAATAATCGATCAAAGTATTTCCCAAGTAGACATCCACCTCTATGTTGTTCTCTCTTATGTACTTGACCATGGATTCAGCCAAGTCCCAAGCTCCCAAGTGAGTACAAGCAGAGACAACCTTCACCATGGTGACCTTGTCGGCCTTGATGTCCTGCATTCGCATCGATTCAAACAGACGCAGTGCGGCTCTCAGTTGACCGTGCTGGCTGCACGCACAAATCAGTGAGTTCCAGGAAACCAAATTTCTCTCCGGCATTTCGTCGAACACCTTGCTCGCGAGCGACATGTCCCCGCACGCCGAGTACATATGGATCAGTGAATTGGACACGAAAATGTCGGAAGGGAATCCGAACTTGAGGCAATCGGCGTGTATCCGGCTCCCTTCCCCGGCAGCTAGGACTCTCGCGCAGGCCTTGAGTGCGAAAGGGAAGGTCATGTGATCGATCGGGACGCCCTGTCGCCGCATCCGACCGTAGAAGGCGACGGCGGTTCCGGGAGCGTCGCTCTGCGCGAATCCCCGGATCATGGTGTTCCAGAGGAAGGTGTTCGGCGCTTGGATTCGGTCGAAGAGGCGGAGGGCGAGGGGAAGGTGAGGCGGGGAGAGGGCGTAGGAGAGGAGTACCTTGGAGACGAGAAGGGAGTGCCCGTACGAGCCGGTGACGGTGAGGTGGGCGTGCAGCTTCCTGCTGGCTTCCATGGGCGGCGCTGCTGCTCTGAGAGGAGGCGAGCATGGGGCGTCGACCTAAAACTTCCCACAAGCCATTTTATATCTCGCCTCCGTGGAGGTCGGCGATGGCTGCTTCCGTTCCATGGTTCGAACTTAAAGAAGAACCGGGAGAGCATTCGACGGAATGCCCCAAAGAATGGATTGATTAATAGGAAAATTTCACTTCACCCCTTCAGAGTTTATTCTTTTTGCAAAACACTCCCTTGAAACTTATCATCTCTTTACCTCTCCCCTGAACTAGGGGTGTCTCGACCTAGTATGATATATTACAGTAAAACTAACACGAAGGGATCTCGACCGATGAGTCTAAGAGGAATCGATCACGACCGTTGATCGATCGAGGGGAGGAAGAAACGGAAGAGAGGAGGAAGAAGAGGAGAACCACCCAGAGTTGGGGCGATCGGCAAGCTCCACCACCCACAAAGACCAGTCCAATTAACAATGCCATGCACTATGAAACCATGAAACCACCAACATCTCGCTCCTTCAAAAGGAAGCTCCCCCTCCTCCGATCGCGACACACTCAGACTTGGGAGATCTTCGATGGCCACCCGCTAAATTCTCCCTTCTAATTTACCCCATAAATTACCCTCTTGTTCTTTAATTTTCCTGGTTGATCAAAAAAAAGGAAAAAAAAAAAAGGAAGGAGGAGAATGTGGAATTCTGTTGTCGTCGTGTTGATCGCCGCCGCAACGTTGTTCTTGGCCGTCGGCGCTGAGGACCCGTACCTTTTCTTCACTTGGAAGGTCTCCTACGGCACTGCTGCTCCGTTGGGCGTCCCCCAGCGAGTGATCCTCGTCGACGGCCAGTTCCCCGGCCCGAACATCAACTCCACCACCAACAACAACCTCGTTATCAATGTCTTCAACGAGCTCGACGAGCCCTTCCTCTTCTCCTGGTACAAAAATGGAAGCTTTTGCAGGTTTTGATGGCGGTTTTGATAATGGCGTTGATTTGGCAGGCACGGGATTCAGCAGAGGAAGAACACGTGGCAGGATGGAGTGGCCGGAACCAACTGCCCCATCCCGCCGGGGAAGAACTTCACTTACCATTTTCAGGTGAAGGACCAGATCGGGAGCTTCTACTACTTCCCCTCGCTGGGGATGCACAAGGCCGTCGGCGGCTTCGGCGGCCTCCGCGTGAACAGCCGCCTGCTCATCCCTGTTCCGTTCGACCCCCCGGCCGATGACTTCACCGTCCTCATCAACGACTGGTACGGCAAGGACCACAAGAGCCTCGCCAACGCCCTCGACGGCGGCCGCGGCATTGGGGGTCCCGTTGGCGTCCTCATCAACGGGAAGAACAGGGGAGACTCACCCCTGTTCACGATGGAGGCCGGGAAAGTGTACCGGTACAGAGTCTGCAACACCGGCACGAAGGCCTCCCTCAACTTCCGCATCCAAGGCCACGTCATGAAGCTGGTGGAGATGGAGGGATCGCACACGGTGCAGAACACCTACGCCTCCCTCGACCTCCACCTCGGCCAGTGCCTCTCGGTGCTCGTCGAGGCCGACCAGGCCCCCGCCGACTACTACGTCGTGGCATCCTCCAGGTTTCTCAAGAAGGAGTTCACCGCGACGGCGATCGTACGCTACGCGGGCTCCAACGGGGCGCCGCCGGCGCTGGAGGCGCTCCCCAAGGCGCCCGTCGGCTGGGCATGGTCGCTCAACCAATGGAGGTCGTTCCGGTGGAACCTCACCGCCAGCGCCGCCCGCCCCAATCCTCAGGGCTCCTACCACTACGGCTCCATCGACATCGCCCGCACCATCCGCCTCTCCAGCTCCCGCACCGCCGCCGCTGCCAGCAAGAAGCGCTTCGCGCTCAACGGCGTCTCCCACGTCGACTCCGCGACGCCGCTCAAACTCGCCGAGTACTTCTCCGTCGATGGAGTCTTCAAGGACAACCTGATCGGCGACGTGCCGCCGCCTCCGGCGTCGACCCCGATCACTCTCGCCCCCAACGTGATCAAGATCGAGCACAGGTCGTTCGTGGAGATCATCCTCGAGAATCCAGAGAAGAGCATGCAGGCCTACCACTTGGACGGCTACGCCTTCTTCCTCGTAGGGTGAGTCCTACCTCCATTTTTTCCCCCCTTCTCTGCGGCATTTCGCCGAACAAGCGGTGCGCGCGACGCTGATTTAGGGCAAACTCCGATCTCGAGCAGGATGGGGCCGGGGAAGTGGACGGAGGCGAGCAGGAAGTATTACAACCTGATGGACGCCGTCAGCAAGCACTCGGTGCAGGTGTTCCCGGGGTCTTGGTCGGCGATCATGGTGTCGTTCGACAACGTGGGGATGTGGAACCTGAGGTCGGAGGTGTGGGAGCGGCGCTACCTGGGGCAGCAGCTCTACATCAGCATTGGAAACCTGGAGGAGTCGCTGAGGAACGAGTACAACGTACCTGAGAACGCCATCATCTGCGGCGGCGCCGTCGGCCGCCCCCCGCCCGCCCTCTACACTTAATTCGTCGACGACGGCAACCTCCTTATTGAAGTAACGCTTGTTATTGGCTTTTCCAGGTTAATCAGCGCGTGCGTGTAACGTGTGTTCAGCACACATGCGAAATTCTTAAAAATGAAAGAATTCTTTTATTTAAAAATTGGATTTGATATTATACATATGTTGTAATTTATTATTTAAGCATAAAGGAAAAAATCATTAATTATTTAGTGATAAAAAATATTAAACTAAAAGAAATATGAAGAAAATAATACATTCAATAATGATCCCTTCTTTCTATTTTTCATAGTAAACCCAACTATAAAATAATAGTCATTAATTGTATTGAATAGAAATTAATAGAGTTAGGTTCATCGATTTGTTAATTGCCATTAGACAGTAGACCAAGTGATTTAAGCTTCTTAAGTTTTGCTGCTTTTTTTTTTTTTTTTGCCACAAAAAGGAAGCAAGACTTAAGAAGCTTAAATCACTTAGGTTTCTTGCCTTGACTTAATCAAACTATCCTATTCGATCACCCCATTAACTTGAGAATACAGAAAAGGATTGCGGGTGAATGCAAAAATAAAATAGAGAGGTTTTTTTTTAAAAAAAAAAAATATTTATATTTTTCACTAACTAAAAGATTTATTAGTCATAATTTTTTTATAGCATAAACAAAAGATTGGGTTAGGCTTGATTTTTTTTTTAATTATTGTAAAAGAAACTTGAATGCATATTCTTAAAAAAAAAAAAAAAAAATCTCACTTGACCTCGTTGATTTATCTAATAATATAGCTTTAATTCAATCGATTTCATTTTGTGATGTTTCACTCCACTTCCTCTCCTTTAAGTTGTTCACAGTGAACAACAAAACATCAAAACCAAGCACATCTCTAGGAACACGTATTATAAATCATCTCTATATTTGATCGATTAGTTAAACTAGTTTTTTGTTAGAATATTCATGCATATCGAACATGGAACTTAAGATGAGGAAGCTTATTGAAGAAAGCTAAGTAACTTCAAGAATGCAATCCAGCGAACTGCAAGCAATTTACAAGTGAAACAGATACGCGAGTGGCAGGTCCAAAAATGCAAGTTCGAGACAAATACTGGAACTTTTAAATACAAAATGACATTAAGTTTGTCAAGAATGGAAAACCTTGGCTAGTGTAGCACTAATAACAAATAATTGCTAATGGGAGATGGCAAAATATACCCTCATTACGGTAATAAGCAATAAGGGTTAGCGTAGCAATAGGGGGCGAAAAAGAATTGATCTGCATTGGTCAAAACACGGCGACAATCCATTTTAGAAGTGCCAACCTACAACTTCAGACTATATGACAAATGAATGACAAGCAACCGGCTAACACAAGCTTACCTGAAACATGCTTTACAAGACCTATGCTTGCAGCTTACTTCCCTGCAAATTTTGAGGTCAAGAATTATTGAAGAAACCAGATGCTTTTCTTGCATTACGTCGTCATCCGAGTGTTCCTGAACCAGAAGACGGAAGAAACTCCTTTCCCAATTCTTATTGGTTGACTCTTGACAGTAAGTATCAGTTGATGGCTCAGCAGCAAATTGACAAAAATGCAGGCAAGTTTTGGTTCCTCCTCTTCGATTCAAATCCAATACTTGAGTCTGCGACTAAAGCTATGGGTTGACATTGCACTCTTCCATATATCGCTCATCTTGTGTAAGGTACTTCTTCCAGTATATCTTGTACTTGGGAATGGCTAAATCAAGCCAAGGCTTCATGTTGCCATTGTAATGCAAAGCGGCTGCATTCTTTAAGGAGTCTTCAGATACTTCATAATCATGGCCAAGCCCCTGCTGAACTAAAGTATTGTCGAGAGCATATATATGACCGTGGAATGCAAGTATATTTGCTGTAAGTGCAGCAGCTCTCCATTGCACCTCATTTTCTTGTTTCAACTGCCATAGGCAATGAACGAGAAAAAAAATTAAGCATATACATTCTGAATTGTGTAAAGGTAACCAAAGAATCACTTGAAACTAAAATCTCTGATGTTCAGTAAAAATTCTTATCCACTATGGAAACTGGAATAGTTATTGATATTTACACATAACAACGTCTAATCCTTGGCAATTACCTGATCGACAATCCTTTCATAAACTCCAGTGATATCAAGTTCTCTCCATTTCTCGAAATCAACTACGTTTATGCCAGACATCCAGGCACAATCGTTACTGTCATACATAGTGGTGCCCAAATATGACTTGAGATGACCCAATTTTACTCCACAAAACTCAGTAGCAGCAATTACTTTGCCACCCAAATCAAGATTCCACAAAAAGGATATGTCTTTTTGAACAACCACATCATCATCCAAAAGAACTACCTTCTTTAGATCTTTAAATATATCAGCAAGAAGAAAGTGGGAATGGCCAAACACGGAGAGATATTTAGTTCCCATCTGCAATGGGCTTCGTTGAGAAATAGTGTGACTAGAGATGCGGAACTCCTCTGACATTGACATCTCTCCCAAGTCTAACTTGGAAATATGATTAGACTTGAGCTCATCAAAATTCAGAATGTCGATGGTTGCATTTCCATAAGAGTGTCTGACAAACCAGTGTTTCATAGAGTAAAAATTCTGTTTATCGGTTAGCACATGGAAAACCATTCTCTCAGATTCCTGCAGTACAAAGGGGAGGAGTCATTAAAACTGATGAGAAAAATCTTCAGAGAATCATAGAACAGGATTAGAGTGTCAAACCTCAGAATTCAATACAGTAGAGTTGATAGTGACTGATAATGCTAGTATATTTTTTGAGAATATAAGATAGTGTTGATAGCTTGGACTGTCAATTTCAGAAACAGATATATGATCCATATTAGATGCAGGAGATTTAAAGAACTCTACTGTCAATCTCATTAAAAGACAATGAAAAGTTTTGGACATGGTCTGGACACCAAGCTGATATAAAAAAGCACTTTGTTTCATATGGAACTGAGCTTCATCTTCTGTCAGATCAAGTATCTGTCTTAGTTTCCTATCAATATTAGTGCAATCAATGGGGCACGACTTGGCTTCTGCAATGATCTTGTCCATATTTGAAATCTTCTTACCTACACTGGAAAGAGAATATGTTAATCATTTAAGACAAAAGAAAGAGAAAGGAAATGCAATATTTAATGAAAGACAAAAATGGAATATTGGGTTCATGTGAATCCATACAAGCCATCTATAAGAACAACAGAGCATCACAATCATTCTATTTGCAAAATGTTTTACTTCAAGTTCTAATAGTTTAACTTTCATCATTTGACTTTCTACTATCTAGTTAAATGCTCTATAAAGCATTAACATTGTGCTGCCAAGCTTGGCTTTGGGGCTCAATTTATTCTCAAAATCATTGATTTCTCATGACAACAGAAGCATCCCATCAGAAGATCAACTAAACTATGAATTAAGCTTGTTTCTTTGTCCAATGAAAGAGCATGAGCTCTTAATTATCATTCCATATCAAATCCAATGCAATCCCAGAGTTTTTTCAGAAAAATAAATAAACAAGTAGAGGAAACAAAAATAACCCTATACATGGTGCCAGTTTTGTTTGGGTCCTTTCTATCTTTTTTTCTGCTTCAACTATATCCGTCAACTTTCAAATTTATGCCATTTTAGCCAATCAATCATTATTTATTTGATGGCAAGCAGAAGAGCGGCTAACTAGAATGCTTGGTTAATGGACATGTTTACTTGAATGGAAGGGAAAGGGGACAGGAAAAGAGAGGAAAAACTATGTTTGCTTGAATCCAAAGAAAGAAAGAGGTGTACTCATTCATTTCATTCACTTGGAGAAAGTATGGTAATCATGGTATTCGATTATTCATCCCACAAAAATATTCACACCAAGATCACACAGAGAAGAAAAATGCTGCTAATAGAGGACAAGCAAAACCACACTAAAGAAGCCGATAGTGCCATCAAATTACCACATTTACCAATCACCCAATGAAATTCTAATCCTCTCCTTGCCTATCTGAGATGCCCGCCATCAACACCACACTCTCCACTAATGGCAGAAGATATTTCCTCCAGACAATATGTCTCGACAAACAATTGGGTGACATTGGCGAAGGTAAGCAACAATCGAAAAGCTGAGGCCATGAACTTAGCTTCTTCCTCAAAAGCAAAAAGATTTACAAAATCTCTTCTCCAGTTTTTGGGTATAACTTCAACAACAGTAGGGAAAAATGAGTTCATGGTCAACATCCTTGGACATAGCACAAGGTTATGTGCCTCAGTTGGTGATCTTACAACAAAGGACAAGAGGAAGAAGTATAAAATTTCATTCAATATATGAATAATATCTTGAATAATAGATTCAGGCACCTTATATAGGATTCTACAACCTAAATAATTATAGCAAGTCTAACTAGGACATATTAATATGAATAATTTGGAAAGATACAGAAAAATAAATATAATATTAACTAGGACTTCAAAATCAATTTATTTTATTTGGACCGCCTTATTTATCTTGCATTGCCTTCCCTGTTCTCTTCCTCACCTTCTTCAAAGTCCCTCTTCACTAACTCTTTCAACTGCCTCCTTCCGTTTGTAACTCTTCTTATTTAAATATACACAAGGATACAGTGAAATTAGGCTTAATCAGCATCATCTACATCTTCCCCATTTCTTTACCCTATGAGATTGCCTTTATCCTCCTTATTTAGTCTGCTCAAACCTGCCCTTCGAATACTCCAGGAACATTGTAATATCATTCACCAAGCTCTTCTAACAAACCAAGCCCTCATTGCATCCTTGTCCCCACTAACCTAGACATCCCCTCAGCCCTCTCTCTTCTCTAAGTATCTCTAATTCCAATCCACCCTGCCTCCATTACAACAAATATTGCTTGATACCTTGATCTCTACAATTAGAGATGGCAGCTTCAATGAAATCCATGGTCCACTAGACTGATTGGGGTATGTTAACAGATGTTGACAGAGTTAACGGACTAGCAGTTTAAAAGTTTAGAAAACATGTCAAGTCAAGGCTGATATTGATCTCTTATCCACCAAAATTACTCCACCTCAATTCATAAAATCTAAGTTGTATACAAACGCTTATAGAATTAGTTGTTAGTGCAATTGGCAGTCGGCACTAATAATTGAACTTTAATTTTGATGAACGAAAAATGGTTAAAGTTAGATTCTGCGTGATATAATATTTTTACTGAGTATACAAGAATTGATGGGTCTAAAGGACTTGACAGTAGGTTGAAGCCTGACTTGAAGTTCAGATAGGTCAAAGTGTGACCTAATATCTGGCAGGAAGTCAGTCTGCGGGACCTGACAGCCAGCTGAAGTGCAGTTGGATCTGTGGACTTGACAACTGACAGGAAGACTGGTGGGTCAAGAGGCAAGTAAGTGATTGCAAATAGTAAGTGAAGGTAAGTCATTGGAAGAGAGTGATCCAGTGAGATCGAGTCCTGAAGGGACTATAGGCGCGGTCCAGTTTAGAGCCATTTCGGATGTCTAAGCTGAGACCATGGCTAGATCCTAGTCTTGGGAAGACAGGATCTATTTAATAATCATTTATTTGTGTTAACTTTGTTTTACAGGTTTTTTTTTTTGTTATTGGGCTAACATGAACTTGCAGAATTGAATTGCAAATAATCACCTCAGATGAATAGTGTTTGAGACGTCACAGAGTTACGCGGAGGCACCCTGGACTCAGCGAAGGTGCTAGCGCGCAGATAAACTTCGGGATAGAAATTTCCTGCGGGAAGGCGCCCTGCAGTGCTTGGAGGCGCCCTCGTGCGGATAAAGACCGAAGGTTTTAGAGCTGATAAAAGCAGGAATTTGTGAGATCAAATTTGGGATTGAAGGGGCCTCGAATGAGGTTGGAGGCACTTTCAACACTCCTTAAAAGTCCTGTTCAGACAACAGCTGAAATACAACTTCCATATGAGCTCATACGACCGTTCTGCCACTCCGACTTCGTTGTGCCGCTGTCATGCTACTAATCTACAACTTCCAATTGCTTCCGGCAGACCGACACCGACACACGAGCATTCAACTTCGACATTTCTATGTTGGTAACAATTTAGTTAAAGTTATTTACTTTATTGCTAAGGCAATGTAGGTTTGTTACATTGTCCTTCTTTAGCCTGCGGATAAGTTGTTCCAGGGACTATAAAAAGACCCCTGAACCTAGGAAAGAAATAACAACTTGGGTATTCATTTCCTAGCAATAGTCTGAGCTGTTAACGAGTGTAAGAGGCTTATCCGAAGGAGATTCTTAGTGCATTCATCTATCTTGAATTAACAACCACCCCGGTTGTAACCAAGTAAATTCCGAGCCTCTTTCTTTTAGTTTCGTATTGTTTAATTTTTATTTACCATTGCTGTTAACCTGAGTTGAAAGTTCGAGAAGGTACTGTTTTAGTGTTTCAGACAACTCAACCTCTCTAGCCGGCCTACCCGGGCCAACAGAAACAACCTCTTGCAAAAAGTAGGGTAAGACTACATACAACAGATCCTTCCCTAGGACCCTGCTTGGCGGGAGTTTTGTGCATCGAACTACCTTTTTTTTTTTAAATTCATGTGTGAGAGAGACAAGGACAACATATGTCAAAATACTATATTTTATTAGTGCTATCAGCCATTTGATTAGTTATTCTATCTCTTACCAATAATATTGGTTCCTATTTAACTAAGAGGGGTGGGCCATTCAATGGTCATCTTTGAAACAATCAAAAGATCTCAAGAGTTGTTTTTCTGATTTCATCAAGAAACACACAAAGATGCTCATATGCTCCAATAGTTATCAGAAGAATACTTACAGCGGCGGTAGATCAGGATCAGAAACTGCTTCAGTAAGAATGCGCTCATGATCCTGAATATTCTGTTTCAATTCGCGAGTTAGGGTTTCCTTTCCTTTAATTTTTGCGATGCTAGGGTAATAAGCTCTTGCCACAAAAAGCTGATCCTTGAGTCTCTTCACATTAGAATCTTTCATAACTCGTCTATTTTTTCTGGCCCAAAGACAATAGCTTCCAAATTCATGTTCACAAGATCTGTCAGTCTCATATACACTCAAACCTGTGTCATGCCTTGACTTCGGATCTTCTACATCAGGCTGAAAAAAACAAATACAATAATTAGATTAGGCAATCAAAGAGAAGTAGAAAATATAAACCATCTAGCATAAAGAGCTAAATCAATAATATACAGCCAAAAGCATGAGATATAAGTAAATCCAACACATTTATGTCATGAAAAATAGCACTTCACTTGGCATACAAGTAATTATCATCCTGATTTACTGCACGTTGATAACATATTCAGTATCGTACGCCAAACAGAAATTTTGAACGGTATTCTGGAATTGTTCAAGGTGTCAAGAACTTACTTTAGTATTCAGAGATGAAGGCTCTTTTGAGACATCACTATGTCCCTTAACAGGGCCTACAAATCAATGGTCAAGGATGAATTAAAAGATATAAAAAACATACGTGTTGGTAAGAAATAATTCACATGTAAATATACCTTTTGATTTGATCTCATCACCTGTTGTTGCCTCTGAGCTATAATTATTGTAATGTGATGTGGAGGGCGAACTAAGAGTTTTCTTGTTCCTCATGTTCAATTCCTCAGCAGGAGGCGACACACTAGGGACATCCTGATAAATAAGCAATTAAATTTCCTTTTAAGAAATATTGACAAAATTTCATTAACTTTAAATTAAATTTGTTCATTCATGGATGAATCAGTAGTTCTCCCATGTTCAATTTGCAAGTTTAAAGGTTCCTTCAAGATTGATTATGGATTAAAAGAAAAGCAAAATTGCTATAGCAATGTGAATCAAAAATACAAATGTAGGACGCTTGCATACTTAAATTCCCTAAGATTTAAAGGATAATGATATTAAAGAAATAAACAATGTGAATCAAGGAAAAGATTTGAATAATGATTCAAAACTAGCTACCTAACATCATATGTAAGGTTGTCAATTTGACGCTAGTGCCATGGATCATTTTAGTGAATTTCAAAAGGGGAATTGTAAGGCTCACTGAAAAATTATGTAATAGGTAAAAAAAGATTTATAACATACTTGAAATAATCTTTAGATCCCCGAGGTCATAAATAAAATAGTAGAATATCTTGTTTAAAATAGTAGAATATGATTAATAAATGAGATTGATTCCATTAGAAATAAAACCCAGGTTGATGTCGCATTAGACCCATCTGGATAAAAAAATTATAGAATTATACACTACATTTAAAACTGAAATGAAATGGACAATGAGGTATTTGAAGTCGATTGCTTGCAGTTATAGAGTAGTCATTGTCAAATCAACCTTCATTGTGTATGTGATTGAAGAGAGGAAGATCAAGACAGTGATGATGGTAAATGAAGAAAGGAAGATGTATTCAACATGATAACACTTATTCACAAGACCAGACTTCAGCTTCTTCTCAATCATTGTCGAGCTACCATAGACTTGAGTCTCAGTATCAATTCCAAGACTTGACATGACAACAATTGTTTTCCTTAGTCACTCTTGAGCTTGGCCAACTCTATCCTCAATTCCTCATTGTCAACTCCAAGTCTATATCCAACAAGATTTCGTCCAATCATGCAAATTCTTTTTTTGTTTCTTTCACAAATGGTAGGTGTTTAGTACTAATTGATTGGGATTAATTTTTGGTAATTTTCATCTTTTTTCCTTTTCATACTTGTGTGAAATATATTTCATAATGAAAGGCAAAGAATCACCCTGCTTGCAGAGGTAGTCTTTCAATTAATTATTGAAACAGGACCCCTACTATGATCAATGAAAAGTGCAGGATTAAATGATTTTGGTGGAGATTATAATTTACAGACAACCATTACTTGAAGGGCTGAAAAAGCATCAACTGATATTCCACCAATTGCTTACACCTGAATTGTTTCAGTTGTGAATACATTATAAATAAATAAAAAATCATATTTATCCATGACTCAGGCCTTGGGAAAAAACATTGTTTTATTTGTCCTTTTCATCATTCAAATAGAATATGTAACCTCATTGGTCACCATAGCAATACATCCTATTCAAATAGAATAGGATTATTTAGAAAGTTAATACAGAATGTGTCTGAATTCCAGCATTCACTCATCCGTATACTGACTGAACAACACAGAGGATAACGTAGATTAAATCCAATTAAATGATAACCTATGGATAAAACAGGATAGTTACCATAATCAAAAGCATATCCATTATCAAATGACAACGGGCGTACATCTTAACAGGGTCACCACTCAGCACCGTACATGTGAAAAGAAATTAAGGAAAGTTACAAAAGGAATGCAGCTAATTTTTCTAGTAATAACAAGATCAATGGATCCATGCAAAAGATTGATTTATAATATACAGGACAATTATCATATCCAACTCCCTTTTCTCCTATTTATCTCAATTCTTCAATCCATCAATTTTATGATACAAAGATACATATGAACATCAACAACCAAAGCAAGCAAAGCAAAATACTTTGTTGTCGTTAATGATGAAGGAACATTGTCATTAGAAATTTGATAACAGTATGTAAAATTAACCTTTGAAAACGTCGATGCAAATTCTTCTTCGAGGTGAGGAACCATCCACTGAGCAACCTATCAAGTTCAGATCAATGAAATTATATAAGAAGCTGCAGCTGCATAGAATTATACAGAACTTCAAGTATTATAGAGGACGCATATAAATCATTGTTACTTGAGATATTGTCATAAACAGTAGAAGAGAACCTTTGAAGAGATCTGCTCTTGTTCACGAGCAACATTGTGGTAAGTGTCAAAGTTACTTTCCTGGACATTGATGCAAAAGAAAATGATATCAAATAAACAAATCACGATCGGGAACTACAAGATATCAAACCCCCTCACCTGCAGGGAGCGAACGTCCGCTAAGTATCCTGCAGAAAATGACAGATGCGGAATAAGAAATCTCACCAACCACATGTTCAAATTCAAAACCTATAAAAATAACGGCTGAAAAGTAAAATATTCAACGTCGCGTTTCCACAATCGAATCGCGACCACGAGCTGAGCTGGATCAGGAAGAATACTTCCCGCCGCGAAATGCGGATGCTGTGAGGAAGCCCCTCGCTACGAGTAGATCTGCGAATAACGATTAGGGTTTTACGAGGAGAGATCCGGCGGGATGACACACCGGAAGGGAAGCGGTTGTGGAGGCCGAGGAGGAACACGAGGGGGACGAGCAGCGAGAAGAATACGAGCGCGAACACGGCCGCTGGCTGTCCCTTCCACCTCCTCTTCGCCGCCTGCTGCGCGGCGGCCGACAGCCCGCCGGCGCCGTACCCTTTCATATCACTTCGCCGCTCCCTCTCCGTCTCCCCCTCTCTCGTCCACACTCTTCGGCTTCCGCTCTCCTCTTCGCCCAAACCTCCCTTTTCTCTCCCACCAATCCGCACGCCTCCACGACGATTCCGATCGGGGTAGCGGGCGCATCCAAATCAATACGCAGATCTCTGGATTCCCATTTCCTCTTGGAAATCTCGCTCCATTTCGATCTCCGGCTACAATCTCGCGTTACTCTTCTTCTCTTCCCTTCGGAGAAGATTTGAAATGTGAATTAGTCGCTTTCAAAAGTCGCAAAAGAAAAGGCTGAAAAGCGGAGGAGGAGGAGGAGAGAGAGAGAAATAGAGAGAGAGAGAGCGGAGGAGGAGGAGGAGACAGGAGATGGTAATTATATAAATATATAAAAAATTAAAAAGGGAATAATTTGAAAATATTTTATTTTATATATTTTGCTAGCATTCTATTCCTAATTATCAGCTACAATAATTTAAAATTGCATAATATAGCGACATTTCACTTGTTTTTTAGATTGCTTATTAATTATTTTATTTTTTTGACGCGTCTTTTGTTTAAAAGACAAGAAATAAATCATTATGCATTTGTAAATGGATTGATATGTAGTACTAACCATATCACAAGGCTAAGATCTAAGAGAGCTACTTTAATCGATAGTTTTCGAGTGTGAATCCGTTTGATATTTGATTCGCAAATTGAATGAGTCGGTTCGACAATGACTCGACAGCGAACGAGGGGTAATTAACAGTGATTGTGATTAGGAGTTAAGTATCGATAATAAAATGCATTTGACACAAAAAGAAAAATTTGTGTCGGCAAGACAAAGAGAGCCTTTGATTCTTTTCTTTTTCTTCCATTATTAATATTATACTCGGATTCTGCCCTCTTGGGCTCCACACAACACAAGTGCATCCCTAATAAAGAATTGGGCAGCCACGTCATTCTCAATCCTTCCTGGCCTCATGAATGCTTACTTCTTGCTTAATCCAACTATCCAAGTTAGCAAATCAAGGAAAACCCTCAACCTACGTAGTGAATGCCACATGGAAAACTTGCTAGAGCCAAAACTCATGGAGATCGATTGGGGAACAATAGTCAATGGCCTTATTGATGCCATGACTTGTAGATCTCTTAGTAACTTTGTCAAATGCACTTGCGTATGTTAGTCGCTTTAAAAAGCTAGTTAGGGTAAACGAAAGGAGAGCTCTTCAAAATTCATGCTCCTTAACTTATGGCTTCTAAAATTATCTTTAACTCTTCTAACAATCACTTAAGTTAGCAACGCTATTTAGAGAGGTTTAAAATTATTGCTCTCACCCTTGACGGTGAACAATTTCACATAAACCCTAAACACTAACACTATATAGAGTAATCACTTAACCTAGCTAGACCACTTAAGTATTGTATCTGATCTTGTCCGGAAGCTGAGTAAATGAGCAACCGGTGAGGAGACAGGAATGTTGACAGGGGCATGACCTGAGCTAAAAACTGCGAGCCTACGCACACCATAAAAAAAGCAAACAGGAACATTAGAGCAAGAACCAGGGAGGGGGTTCATGTCGCAGGCATTCCGATGCTCAAGTTAGAACCTGCTCGAAATGAACAGTAAAACAGTCGTGTGGATGTGTGTGCGCGCACATGTACTTGGCAAACGGAGACGACTCTTTTTTATACTGTCTCTTATAACTTCCGCAATGATGAGACATCAGATAATGTCTGATATCAAAATATGTCGAATAGTGGAATATTCCTTGGTGAGTAACCGTTATTCCTTGATAAGTTGTTGCGATTATTTGATAGTATTATCTCCTAGAGGGAGTTTGATCGGCTTGGAGTTGTACCTATGAGATGGGGGGTTGAGTGATGTTTATAATTTGCAAGTATACGATTGTCGTCAAGTAATAAAAAAATATCAAACCCACAAGAACTATATATAAGCACTAGAGACTCACACAACGAATTAGCTAAATGATTGTGAGTTGAAAATCTATGCATTTAAAGTAGAGATAAGTAAAGTAAGGAAAAAGTGAGAGAGCATGAGTTGAAAGTTGGTTGAGGAACTTGGTTGAAGGGAGCGTTCTAGGAGCTCAATTTCATTGTAATGTTAATCAATGAACTAAGGACTACCTACTATCCATCCTCTATCCCTATGCATAAGTAGGAAGTTCAATTCGTTATCGACACTGCCCCGTGGTGGTTATACTGGAGTGTTATCTCTATTAACATCTAATGCTACCAAATGGAAATGATTCCTATGAAATCTTGTTCAAGGGTTACTATTGTCACTAGAGCCTCAGGGTCATATATCCACAAGGACATATTAAACACTTGATAGCATGAATATAAAAATAACTCATTACGCCTAATTCTACACTTCCTTAAAGGATTATTCTCGCTTTCAAGGCAATACCCTGGATGACCGGTGATCCTGTCCGAAAGTGGAGAACATAGTAAGCTAGGGACATGACCGTGGGGTTGACTAAATGGTGACTCCGCGCAGTCTTGGAACACAAAAGGCGTTAGTGCCGAGCTGGAAAGAGGTTCCCGGCGATTTTTTAGTGTCTAGCAGGCGGTGATTTATGAGTGTCAAGTGGGCGGCTATATGTGAGTGATAGGCGGGTGGCAATTTGTAAGGAATGTCGAGCAAGTGACGATATACGAGTGTCGATCGGATGGGAGCCATGCCCATGTGAATTGGTCCTGGGAGTCATCCCTAAGTGATTTGGTGTTGGGAGTTATGCCTAAGTGATTTGGTGTAGGGAGCCTTGCCCAAGTGATTTAGTGTTGGGAGTTATGCCCAAGTGATTTGGTGTAGGGAGCCTTGCCCAATTGATTTGGTGTTTGGAGCCATGCTCAAGTGATTTGGTGTTGGGAGCCATGCCCAAGTGGTTTGGTGTAAGGAACCCTACCCAAGTGATTTTGTGTTATGAGTCATGCCCAAGTGGTTCGGTGTTAGGAGCCATACCCAAGTGATATGATGTTGGGAGTCATGCGCAATTATAATTCGTAGTTGTAGCGAGGGTCGGGAACAGCCGACCGGATGGTTGTTAGGCACGTGAGTTATACATACTTATAACCCACAACTATGGTGAGAGTTTGAGACAATCGACTAGATGGTCGTTAGGCACGTGAGCCATGCACGTATATAACTCACAGCTGTGGCAAGAGTCTGGGCAGCCGACCGAATGGTCGTTGTGTGCGTGAATCATGCACGTTTATAACTCGCAACTGTGGTAAGAGTCTGGGGCAGCAAACCTGATGGTCATTAGGCGTGTGAGCCATGCACGCTTATAACTTGCAGCTATGACGAGAGTTTGGGATAGCCGACCGGATGGTCATTTAATTAGCGTATGAGCCATACACACTTATAAGTCATAGCTGTAGCGAGAGTCTAGCATAGCTAACCAGAAGGTTGTTTAGCTCATGAGCCATGCAAGCTTATAACTGTTTGAGCAATCTAGTGATCCTAGGTTTTGATACTTGGGCAAATATTTAAGTTAGGTTTATTGTTGTATTTGATATGCATTGTGAGTGTGCAGGATACATGTACAACAAGGAAAGTCCAAGTGTGATATTGGCAAAGGAGGAAAGTCCAAGGATGAGTCTTGGCGGTGTAAGTCCAAGCATGTAGTCTTGGCAACGTAAGTCCAA
>JBBMJZ010327796.1:0-17526 GCA_037833815.1 Zingiber zerumbet
GAATAACTTTTTATAATTGTTAGTCGCAGTGGAAATAAAAATACTAAAAAACAAAAGGAAAGAAAACAATAAACAAGAAAGCAAACCAATATACGTTTGTTTAACGTGGTTCGGAGATTATGACTCCTACTCCACGACGTGTTTGTAAGATGGACGAAACCTCAATCCATCGGTGGTCAATCCCAACAAAGCTCGCGTAGCTCCTTACGGGTGGAGAAATCTCATCATAACTTGTACAATATCATACTAGATCACTTGAGCACTTGGAGACTCTAATTAAAATTAATTACCACTAATTTTCTATTTTTAATTTGATAGAAAATATAAGAAGTTTAGGGCAATTTATATTAGGCTCTTATTGGTAGGCCAGGCTTTGTTCCTGATTGTCTAATTGGGTGAAGGATGATATATTTATTATAATGACACATGTTTATTGGAAAAAAAATTTCCTGTGGTTGACTATAAATTGTGATTTATGATTTATTTCTTTTTACGCAAACGGAGACTGAATTGTGAAAAGTGTTTGATACGAACTTAATTATTTTTTACTATAATTACGACACGTGATTCGGTTTCGTAGTATAAATCGATATAAAATCAAATTCGCGGCTTAAATAGTAAGCCGCTTGCGTGGCCATCGCGACAAGTAAAAGGCAGGTTCTCTTGTCGGTTAAGAAATGGCCGTCCCACCAGTTCGTTTGGCATCCTACCGCGGCCCCGCAACTCCGCAAGGACAACGCGCTCGCCATTCTTACTGCAGCGAGACGACGAATTCCTTCCTCTGGATGTAGATGTAGACCTAGACGAGTAGCCTGTAGTCAAAGACGTGCTGATGCCTCGCGCCAGTTGAACGCGTCCTCAAAATTGCCATCTGTTCTTTTGAAGGGTACGGCCGTACCCGTCCTCTCGTCCTTATCTGTATCGGTGAAGCGAAGCTGAGGCGATACGCCGGTACCTGGAAAACCGATCATGTCGACGCTGGCCGTTCCCCCCTTCCTCACTAACCCTCGCCAAGACGCCATCGATCTTTACAAAGCCTTCAAAGGTAATCCCATCAAATTTTCCCGTTTCTCCTCGATTTGATATTCTCGAGAGCCATTTGTTTGGGGGATGCGCGCTACTATTTATTATTATTATTATTATTTTTGTCTCTGCTTAGCTTCAAATTTTTGGTACTGAATGCTCGGCTCGGTTTGTCGGTCATCTGGTTTGCTTTTGGGTGATTCGTGCTTATGATCTGTCTATATTTTGTGGATCTGGTACAATTTTGGAACATTGTATCATTCATTTCACCAAATGTCCAACACTGTGCAAAACCCCTCAATTCTTTCAAGAGTATAAGGCGGAATAATATATAATGAAATTATAGTTTAATAATGTTCTTTCTGGATAACTTTCTCCTTTTAAAATTTCATTATAAAATTGTTAAGTTGCAAAATAAATTCGTTTTCTTTTTTTTTCCTGTGATCTTAGAGGGTTTTAATTATTATTTTTTGTATATCCCTCTCTGCTTCGTCATATGTATTTTTGTTAGTTATACATTAATAAGCAGGTGGCTGCTATTTTGATGATTTAGAACTGCTTTATCCCTTGGATACAATGGGAAACTCTAGGGATTACATTTTTTGGTTTGTTACGGTTAGCTACTTCTTTTTTTTTTTTTTTTGTTTTTGAATTGTAGGTCAACATATTACATTCTACTAAATTATTTTCCTTGTTGTGATCCTTATTTTAAGTGCTTGTTTTTTTTTTTGTGTGTGTGTGTGTGTGTACCAAATGTTCCAACATACTTCTGAATGGACTAGCCCAAGCATTTATGACTTTGGTTTTGCCGTACAATTTTACACAATATACTTATTTGAGTATATGCCTTAATGATCATACAGGATTTGGTTGTGATAGTGCTGCTGTTATCAATATTCTTGCTCATCGTGATGCAACACAGCGTGCGCTTATTCAACAGGAGTACAAAGCCATGTATTCTGCTGAGCTTACCAACAGGCTATCATCAGAACTCAGTGGGAACCTTAAGGCACGAGACAATATTTTTATTAAACATATATTTCTTGAATTGTGAGAAAATTCAAAAATGATAATTGTTATTTTTAGAGTTGTTAATATTGGGATTTTAAAATAGATTGAGGCTTCATCTTTCTTGAACCTTCATCATTGGTGGTTTCAATCACACCATGTACTCTGACAATCACCAACACGGAGGCATTGTTTGTTTTGACTGACATCCTATATTATTGGCCTCACGATTTTATCCCACAGTGGAATCTGATACCAAGATGGGGAGCTTCTTAAGAGATCACGCATTCTGAAATTTCTCCATAGAGAACCAAGCCAATTTCACCAAAACATGTGACATTATAAGAGTAAATATTTAATTCAAGTTTACACTTATGGACTTCTTACACTTTCTCCGCATTGATATGTGTTTCAATTCATTTATCTCCATCCTAGAAGTCTACTAGGAGCCACACCTTGTCTTATCTACTTATGCCTTACACTTCTCCTGCTTTGATGTGTGTTTTGATTCATTCATGTCACATCCTAGAAGTTTACTTGGAGCACACCTTGTCTGAGCTCCTTGCCATGATGATCACTCCGCACCCTTCGACTGTCATTACAGCTTATATTGCCTTTTAATTGCCTATCAATCCAATCCCATATGCACTATCATCATATTATATAATATTTGTAATTTCAGCCATCTACTCTATGCTCTCTCATCTCATCTTATTGACTCAGCTCGCTATTTCCGTCTACTCTGTAACTATAAATAACCTACTCCAGGTTTATGCCCCATTTGCATATCCTCCATGTTTGCTTGTATTCGCTTTCAAATTATTCCTGAGATGCTAGTATGATTGCACCCACATAAACATAAAATTTTGTGATGGTCAAAAACAATGTTGAACTGTTCTCACACTTGAAAAATAGGCTTTATCTTATAAATCTCTTAATTGTCTCTACGTGGGTTAAGTTGGCAACTACTACGAGGCCTTAATTTTATTTTGTCCTGTGGTGAAATGAAATTACTCAATGTAGATATGATTTGACATATATCATAATAGCGTGTCTTATTTTACCTCACAATATAGCTATGATTAATAACTTCCATTCCAGAAAGCAATGCTGCTGTGGATTCTTGATCCAGCTGGTAGGGATGCAACTGTTCTGAGGGAAGCGCTCTGTGGGGTTATTGATTTATATGCAGCTACTGAAATAATATGTTCTCGTACACCCTCACAAGTACAGACGATCAAACAGATATACCATGCCAAATTTGGTGTTCATCTAGAACACGATATTCATTATCAAGCCTCTGGTGATCACCAAAAGGTCGTTCATGATTAAGTTTTCCTTTTCATTTGTACATTGTATCCTTTTTTTGCTATTTTCTATTTTGCCTTCTGGGGTATATCCAATTTATTGTATGTTGCAATGTGTTAAAAATATTTTCTATTTAATTAAACTTGAGCATTAGTTTCCAGTGGGTTATTCATAGTGTTCTGTATGTTTTATGTGGTGCCATAGACAATGAAGAATAAAGCGCTGATAAATGTTCCAAGAATGGAATTTTGCTTGACTAATTTTTGAAGCACCTAATGTTCAAACAAAGAACAAATCCTGTTGCAGTTTTTAAAATTTACTTATTTGGTGTTCTGCCATGGTATGGAATTTTCTCTACACCTCACTATATCTTTCAAATCTGTTGGAAAGAATCAGGCCTTGATCATTTTCCTTTTGAAAAGAACAAATCATTTTGTTGGGAAGAGTGATGATACTTTCACTGTATTAATGGACTGCTTCTCATGAAAAATTGAACAATGTTAGCTATGTTAGCTCTCCTAGTTCCATCTGCAAACTCAGATGATTTAGATGATATAATATGATCTTAAAATGTTTTCTTTAGCTGTTTGATTGTAATTCGAAATTGCAACTATATACTTTAACCATCGTGTAATTGAAGATTTTGTTCTGCCTGTAGCTACTGCTGGCATATATTGGAACAGGACGTTATGAAGGACATGAGGTTGATCCACATAAGGCATCAAAAGATGCAAAAGAGCTATTCAAAGCTGGCGAGAGAAGGTTGGGAACAGATGAAAAGACCTTCATCCGCATTTTTAGTGAATGTAGCAGGGCACAGTTGGCAGCTGTTGCTTCTTACTATGATCATACTTATGGGAACAAGCTGGAGAAGGTTATTATTTATTACTTAATTAATTTATTTTTTCTTGGAGCCTGCCTTTCTTTGTTAATGTTCTTCATATCGGGCTATTAAGAAGATTTTTCTTAAATGTAGGCTGTGAAGGGTGAAACATCTGGGCTTTTTGAATTTGCTCTTCTGACAATTCTTAGGTGTGCAGAGAATCCTGCCAAGTATTTTGCCAAGGTATATATTTGCTCAATTTAGTTCCGTTAAGTATGCCATTTGTAAGATCAACCTCATTGTTTGTGAATTGTGCGATTATAATTTAGTGTTCATTTATTGATAGGACATAAATTTAGTTAACTGTTTAAAAGTTTGCTTTTCAGCTTAATTCTTGTAGATCTAGATTATCAGAAAATGCACATCTAAACCATAGATGATAAGGGATTTGTACTTTTTATGCGACATCAACCTTGATTCTACTTCCGGTCATTAAGGCTCAGGAGAAAGAGGATTCATATACAATAACTATTTGGTCTTGGTGGATACATTGCATTTAAGTTTCTTTTTTATTTAGGAGTTAGTGTATTTTAATGATTTAAATTAGCCACATAGAAAGGCTATTTGAGCTGATTAGTAAATTTTAAAGTAATTCTAGAAATAAATCTATAATATGCTTGGTTTATCAAAATAATTATTCCATTTGTAATAAATATTGGTTATAGGATGAACCTAGAAGATGAATTTTGACAAAATTATTTTTCTTAATATTTTTTACTTATTCCTTTATCAACACTATAATTATGAATAATATGTTGAAATTGCTATGAATCAAATAAATAGATACCAAAGTAGCACTAGGATAATTTTCATATAGAGAATTATGAAAAATGGGTCGAGGTATTGGCTCGTTGTGATGTGCAGGCCCGACTTAACATGAATTTTCATGGCCAATGCCAAGTAGGACTCGGGCACAGGACTTGCCCAGCCAGGTTGAACCATTTTTTATATAAAAAATAAAAAATTAGAATTTTTAAAAAATAATTTAGAAAATATTGCAAAGATAAAGAAATTAGAAAAAACATTAAAATAGGGAAATTTAAAAATAAGGAAAAAAAATGGATAAAAGAAACTCTAAATTTTATTAATTAAATGTTTAGAATATTGCAGTTACATCCTTTAACTTAAACACAATAAAAATAATGTCATATAATTTGAATATTACTTAAGTACATATATTAAATCTTAAGATTAAAATTTTAGAGGAAAAACTATTATGTTTCTAATCCAAACTTGATGCTTTGGCCTTTCACTTGGGATGCCCCAGTACCTTCCTTCAAAGTTCGAATGGATTAGAATCAATTTTGTTCTACCTTATACTTAGCAACTGGAACGGTAAAGATGAGGGTGATGTTGTTGGTTCTTGGGTTGGTGCTGCATTACTTAGACAAACTTTTGTCGGATCTAAGTCTAGTGTTGGGATTCCGCCTTAATGTAGTAGACACTCCTTTACATTTAGCTAATCCTTCTAGCATGTTGCTGCATTACTTAGACAAACTTTTGTCGGATCTAAGTCTAGTGTTGGGATTCCGCCTTAATGCAGTAGACACTCCTTTACATTTAGCTAATCCTTCTAGCATGTACACATCTTCAATGAGCCCTCTTTTAAGCAACTCTCCTCATCCAATACCATGTTACCTGCGCTAAAGCAAGACTTGCACGCTAATGTAAACGTGAGAATCAATAGTTCATCATAAGCAATGGCTGCTAAAATAGGATACACATGTTTTTTCCACCAATCTAATACACTTGACTCATATTTTTTTTTAAAATTATCAGTAGAACATAGTTAAAAAATTAAGTTTATTTACTTTGCTATTAAGTTCATCATCTAAGACTATTTGATCGGCTCAAATGACACTAATAAAACTAAAGCTCATATGGGTACATTCCATTTAATGTACTCTTAGTTTATAATAATTTTATTGTTAATTTTCTAATTCTAAATTTTTATAATATACAGTTATAAAATTATAAAAATTTACATATCTAATCTTAAGAGTCTAAAATACTAGCTATATAAACAATGTGACTGGGTTCAATAGAGAAGTAAACAACCTCTTAGTCCTCCTGAACTTCCTCTTTTAGTTTCAATAGAGAAGTTAAAAAAACCCGCTTCCCGGGTACTAAAAAATTCTCCTCAAGAAGAAAATCTCTTCATTTTGTCTTTTGGTATTCAACACTCTCTGGACATGCCTCATGGTGTCTCTTAGGCTCTAGAACACTACTTTGTTAGGGAGAAATTTGCAGCCATAGTCCGTGCAAAATCACCCTGAACCATAAAAAAAACTATTTTAATTTGGCACCTGGCCAGAAACTATCGGGTCCAAGATGTTGATGAACCTAGGACTTTCTTTTTTGGTTTCTTATAACAGTATGAACCATTAGAACAAAAATAATTTAATGTTTCTTTAAATCAGGTGCATCATCTTCTGACGATGCTAGTAATTAGAATTTCTATGCTCAGTTTTGTTGAGTAGAACTACTCTAACCTTAAACTTATTTTGATTTAATGATATAACAACCAAATGAAGTTCGATGAATCACCAGTCTTTGGTATTTGACATAATGATATACCTGTTCACTGAATGATGACGCTGATCTACAATTGGTGTTTTCCAGGTGCTTCGAAAGGCAATGAAAGGTTTAGGTACCAATGACACTGCACTCGTGCGGGTTGTAGTTACCAGGACCGAAATTGACATGCAATACATAAAGGTCGAGTACCATAAAAAATACAAGAAACACCTTCACGATGCCATCCATTCAGAGACATCAGGCCATTACCGTACCTTTCTCCTTTCACTCGTAGGTTCCCACGCCTAGATAATTTGTCATAGACTTGCATAATGTGTGATAGTTATTTGGTCTTCAAGTTGGCACATTTGAAATTGTGTTGGGGTTGGGTCAGTCCTGCAACATGATTGGCTATTTAAGAGTGCAGACAAATATTGTTTCGATCTATAGATGTCTATGATGTGCATAGTTTGTCTTTGCTTCAGTAGAAACTTGTGGTGATTTGGAATGTAACCTTATGTATCAATGCTGTATTCTTATGCATTCACTCTGTTGAAATCAATTGTTTAGTGCTCGTCTTGTATTGGATTTGTTAGTCATCAGCTTTGATAAGTTTTCGTGAAGGTGTTTCTTAGAATAACAAGCAACCTTTTGACCGTGGGATCGAATCACTGGACAATAGGATTCCTGGTCAATTGCTTTCAGATTTGTGTTTTTGATCAGGATATATAACTTAATCTAAGCGACCATCCAATCTTTTCATATATATTTTTTCTCACCTTTCATAGCCAAATCAAAAGCTGTCAAATGTGACAGTTTGAATCGTATCATAACTAAATACAAATTATATTAAATAACAAAAAATTAATTGCATTAATTTTTTTTCATTTTATAATTATTTATATATCTACATTAAGCAAAATTATATGATTTTTTATAGTTAGATTCACCATATTGATTGAAAGGCATCTCCATTCATATATAGCATCACTAGTTCGTGAACTTGTTTATTTATCCCATTTTACCACTTGTAGAAAAAGAGATACCTATGCAAGACGTTTTGAGATATATCATACCGCAGCTCCAAAAAGTGGAAGCATTTATAATTTTATTCTGGTTTTGCAATCCATTTCAAGGGGGGGGGGGGGAAAAAACTGAAATTCATCTCTTTGATCCATGATTTGTCAAGTCCTTCAAATATCAATGAGGAATCACCTCAAAACTAGCTGGGTAGGAGATATATTTCAAGGTAGGATGGAGTATCCATTTTCATGCATCAGCACTACCGCGTTCTGGTTGGGATTCTTGTTGCGATTCGATGCCATGACTTTTAAAAGGTCTTTGCTTGTCATACTGGCAAGAACAAGGTGCATTAAGGTATTAAACAACAACAACAAAAATACAAATTATAGTGATAATAATAAAGTAGAAAAGCTTTGGCATAGAAAGAGTGAATTTTACCTTCTTAAGAAAGGCATTGATCTCCTCCTCTGTAAGAGCATCCTCGCCGGCATTTTTATCCCATCCAAGTGACTGCAAGAAGGCTTCTTCTTCGGGGTCAACAGTAACGTCTGAACAAGGACTAACATCCAGTGGGGATGTGATTTTCTTGTTTTCAACATCAGCTATCTCCAAGCTAGATGGGGATAGAACAGAAGCAGACTCTGGGACAGCACTTGTGCAGGCTAATGATTTCTTCCTCAGTAAATTGAAAAAATCAGTTCTATTCTGAGCTTGAAAAAGAGGCTTTCTCTCCCCAGAGGAGTTCTGTGTCGACACACCGTTCCTGCTATCAACTCTAAGTCTTTGGTCAGTTGGGCTCTTCAAAGGAATAACGGCAGCAGCTGGAACATGGCCAAAGTTCATTTTGCTAACACCAAGTCCATTTTTGGCAGTGGGGGACATTTCATTCTTCTCTCGGTAAAGAACTTGAAAGTTTCCAGATACAGCTGTTTTTGTAGTATCAAATTTAGCTGGTGGACGGACAGTAAGGTTCACATGAGGCTGCTGGCCAGTCTTATTAAGATGCCCAAACTCTCCTTTTCTTGCAACTTTCAACTTTGCCTTTTCAATCAAGCTGGAACTCTGAAAGGGAAACATGAAAAGAAGAAAGATAACAAATGCGTACAAATGAAAAGCAAAAAATGGCTAAAAAAAAATTAAACATGACAAAAACTGTAATAACAAACTGGAAAGCAGAAAAAGAAAAACCCAGCATAATGCAGTTTTTTTTTTTGGCTTATTAGAAAACCAAGCCCTACAACAATGAGGATTAATACCATGTAAGGATTATGCACTCTAAAGCAATATCTAACTTGGCTAAATTCAAATCATGACCAAGTCAATATTCATCTGATGAATCCAATTTTTGCTAAACAGATAAAAACGAAGTATATTCTATCTATATATATAGGTAGTGGCTCTACCACAATCCTTCTGCTATGTTTTTGTTTTAAAATCTTCATACACATTATAACAATATAGATGCTTATAGAATATTGATGGGTAATAATACTGCAGATGCATGTTGGAAGTCAGACGGTTATTTGAACCACCTGTTTCTTGGAAACAATACTAAAATTCACATACATAGAAATTTTAGGAGTGTGATTAAGCACATGAGAATTATTTTTTATGAAAATATTTCCAAAGGCATGTTGGCCCATTTGGTGTTGACCTTTGAATCCTCTAGTGGTCTAGTTAACAACAGAAATAAATTGTCCAGTTGAACCATCCATAAGAAATAAATTTTGATTGTTGAATTCAAAGTTCAAAATTTTGAACCCTGCCAGTGTTTCGGTTTTGACCAGAATGATAGGTTTTTGGTACTATATCATGTCGTCAAAGATGATACGGTTTTGATACCATATCGTGCCCATACAATTTCACTTGTATACCATTGAGAAGGTGGTGTTTTGTTTCTATTATGTGCTTGTATACTATTTTGTCTTGATGTACTTTTTGCACAAATCATATCCCTGAAACCCCTCCTAACTCAGAACTCCACAAGCCTTAACAAGTTGGCTTATACTCCACCATATTAAGAAGCCAACATATGCTACTTGTCCCATGTTGAAGGTTTCGGTGGAGAGAAACCATCATGATTAGGACACTTTTGCAGTTTTTGTAAAGGTTTGATAATTGATCAATTCCAGTGACCAATACAAAAAGATACTCTAAATAATAAAAAAAGGTAGATATAGTTATTTAAAGCAGTTGTGATACAACACCAAAATGGAACAAGATCTACATAGCCTTGATAGCAAAATTGATGCCCACTCAGGGGGGATAAACATCAAGAATCAAAACAGAATTTTTATTAAAAGTGAAGAATCTAATTGCACTAGGATCCAAACCCCTTTTATAAAAAGGCTCAATTCTCCTAAGACAGTCTATTTTACCAAAACAAATATAAAAACATTCAAAAATTTAAACAAATTTTTGAAAATTTAAAATTATAAATTAAAATAAACTGTATACTTGAGCCCTGCATTTTAAAGGAATATTATGACACTATAATGTTTATGTACCGTATCATGTCTACGAAAAGAAATAAAAAGTATGCATAAAGAAATTGAGGAGCTGAATTTGTAAACTCTTGGTAAATTTAGAGAAAAGTAAGATGCCGTTTCACAAATATATCAACCACTTCGAATCATAGATGAGGTTTCTCATTGTCGGCCAGAAGAAGAGAAGAGTCACAGTAAAATCAATAGAAAAGGATCTATAATGGTTAAAAAATCCAATCCAATAAAACACCAAAAAGAAATGACGGGACAGTGAAATTAATGAAGAATCATCATGGACAACCAAATTAAACCAAACATAATCACTTCCAATATATCACTTCAACTTATCCTAACCACCAAGGTACTACACAACTTCACCTCCTTGCTACTGATGATGTAATTAACAGCATCACTTGGGAAAGAGGAAACATACAAGTATAATAATTATGCATGAACATTATACGAAAGGACATATTCATATTCTTATACAGCAACTTTTAGTAGGTTTCTATTCAACCACTAAAAATGCAATTTGTACCACTATGCGACAGTAAGAGAGACAGCTAATTATATGACCTAATCAAATCTTTGTCCACTAATTTTCCCTGTCTTGTTATGTTTTGAGCCAAGAGCACTCATGAAAGAAGGGGGAAAAGTTTTAATTCTCCTAAATGAGAGCATCAACAAAATACACTTGACTCTTCTAAAGTTAAGCCACTAGAGTTACCAGTTAATCCAAACAAGTGACGCAAATGAGAAAAATACGGTTCTTTATTGAACTCATGATGACAAATAGAAAAGCATGGGAAAAGAAAGAAATTTAAATTAGGGTAGAAATCAATGCGCAATAAAAAATATATATATAGAAGAAAACATGAGGTAATTAAGATGTTTAATGCTTACTAGTCAACCTAATAATTTCTAAAATATCATGGCAGTAGTCGTGGAAAAAAATAATTAAACTAACAAGATGGCTTCTGAACATTATGCCTGTTCACAACCAAAATTGAGTTCAATATCACCTAAATTTATGACACCTTGACAAATGGTTCTTTCATGATATTACATTGACAATTAAATGATTCTTGATGTAACACGTATCAAGCTCCCCTACCAGACTACTTTGAATTGCTAAGACTGTTTCCATTAAAACTTTGGAAATGTTCTACTTAAATATTCTCCAGAAATTAAAACTAATGTCAACAAGGAATTTAATCTCAAAGGAGATTCCATTTTAGCAAGTTTAATAATGAGTTACATGTAACAAAGTAAAGACACATAAATTTTGCACCTACCGAAGCTTTAGGCATTGGAGTCACTGGTATCAGTTGCTTACATTTCTTAAGAGTAAGCTCCTCAATCCTCTGTGTATCAACGGATAACTGCAAAAAAAATAACCAAAAAAGCCATTAAAAATGAACTCAATTTCAAAATAAGGCATTATACTCAACAAATTACCTGAAGAGTATCAACCTGGGGTGGTGGCTGAGCTAGAGTCTCTGCCATAGTGCTTCCGGCTGCAGATACTTGACCAATGGAAGCAGCTTGTGGCACAGCCGAGGACACAGTTCCAGTAGTTTCAACTTTAACGGGTACTTCTGCAAGGACTGAAGTTCCTAAAATGATGGGAGAAGAAATGGGAAGACTCTGAACAGAAGTTCTAACACCAAGAGGTGATACACCAGCTCCATCTGAAAATCCTTGCCTCCCATCAACTCGAAGGGTTGGGAAATCTTTCTCAAAAGCTGTACTGCTAATGCTGCTAATTGCAGTTCCCCCACGAGGAACACTATTATTTCCACTACTTCCAAGTCTTTTAGACCAAGGTTCAACTTGCCTTCCTTCTATTGTAGATTCGAAATTCCTTAAGTCATCTTTTTCAGATTTAGGAGATGAAACACGACAATTGAATCCATTATTAACAAAAACTGACCTATTTTCACTATCACGTCGGTCAAAATCCTTATCTTGGTTTCTATCACGAGACCTTCGAAAACTACTATATATCTGAGATTTAGCGAAGCTACTTTTATTGTGACTCACATAACTGTTAGAGCTCAAACTCCTTATGTTTTGATCTTGATCGCCAAGTGTTCTATTTCTCATGCCAAAATCTACGTCATTTCCATCTACAGAAATCAATCAAGAGTTGTATAAGCAAAAGAATTACCATGTTGGCATAAAAAAAAAGGGGGGAAAATACAAGAAAGATAACTGCAAAACTCCTTATTAATGCACAGAAATCATACCAAAATGTTTGGAAGAGCTAGCTCGCACAACATTGTTGGAAGTGCTCCCATTTGCAAATCTGTACCACTGTGGAACCAATGCCGGTTCACCTTGCTCCATCCTCAGCGTATACCATTATATATAAAGAGACAAAACTCTATAACTTTGGATACAATTTCCGATTGGCTTGTCCAGTGTTAATTGGGCTATCAAAAGAAACTATTGCCCAATAATTCTCCCAAAGAGAAGAGTCTAACTTGGTCAGCATAAAACAATCACGAGTGCCAGATTAGCATTGTTAACAGACAGATTGGTCCTCCAGAAGCTTAAACCGCGAAAAAAAAAGACCATCTAGGAGCAAACACGGAGGGTTTATCTCTAGCGAACGTTCATCAAAATGGCCAAATCTCACACATACCCAGCATCGGCGTGAAAGAAGGGCCGATTAGAAGCAGCAAGCTGAAACGAACCTCGAAAAGGGCAAAGGACAGAAAACCCTAGATTCAGAGGGGATTGCGAAGAAGACGAAATTGGAGCCAAGGCAAGAAAACAGAAATGGTGAAGCCGTCTGGGCTTGAAGTTGATGGTCGTCCGGAGTTGGGTCGCCGGAGGTCAGTCTGCTTCCTCGCCCGCTGTTGGCTCAGCGCTGTTCGGAGTTCTCGGTGGGCAACAGGAGGGATTTGGTTAGCGCTGTGCTTCTGCGGTTTTCCTTCCGTCGGCTTCGTGATAATGAATGGAGGCGTAGGGCAGCGCAGCGCAGCGGTGGTAAAAGGCAATGACTGTGTTTACTCAATCCTAGCCGTAGATCAACATGATCATGGTAAATTGCCATAAAGCCGGTTACGGCCGTACATGTTTCATTTAATACGCCACAAATATTTGTTTTCTCCTTAAAATACTGGAGTATGTAATATATATATATGGATAAAAATTAAAAAAAAAACGTTCTTTATTAATATTTACCTTCATATATTTTTTTTATATCGGTTAAAAGAAAATATCAAAATTGTCCGTGTATGCACTGATGTGTCAATACACTCCTTATATATTTTATGGATAATTATTTCATAGAGATAAATATTTATCATTAATTATTTATTTTTTTTGTACGTATATAATTAATGATAAAGTTCCACCGATTAATAGTTAAATTAATCTGAAAAACTGTCCTTGGTTGGATAGATATCTAAAGGAGACATGGATTCTAGATCAATGCTGAGTATGACTAGGTCAAGATAGATCGAGGGATGAATATCCAAGTTATACTTGGGGGTGCCTTGAGTTTAGAGGTACACTGGACATGACCCGATTAAAAGGAGACCACATATTAAAAATTATTGGTCTTTTCTTTTATGAATGAGTGTAATTGATCTTTTAACTTGAGACGTTCATTTATTCTATGCGTGGAGTTATGTGTTTTGACGCCGTTAAAAGCGGTCTTTAATCATATTGTGATTAATACGGTAGTTGGGTATATGACAAAGCGAAGAGAAAATAGGGATGAGTCAATAGAGAATTCATCGCTTTCTTATATTAGGAGTTAACATTCTGGCCGCTTGATAGAGATATTAGTGACTCAAAATCTATGGTCATAGGAGGAATGATTTATCATTCAAGAGGAGTCTATTATATCTTGGAAATCAAGTAAAACAATTAATTGGGTAATGATGCATAATGTACCGAATTAATTAGGATATATGCTTAGATGAAGATATTGAATTACACAGTAATCGGTTCATGGTGATTTACAGTTTATGACTGATATTAATTTTATCACGTTGGGTGGCTCAAAACTGTTGCTAGACGGTTACCTTAGTCTGTGTATGAATTTATACTGCCTTCGTGTATAAAACATAGAGGGTCGCACGCATAGCACATAGACATGAACAATGGTATCGGAAGCTAGTCGAGATTAAGATCAAATATGGATTTATTTGATACAAAGAAGATAGAATTCGAATAGCCATAATCATGATGATTAATAGAGAATTCGAAAAGTCATCATAATGATAATTAATGGAGAAGTTGAAGAGTCATCATAATGAAGGTTATAAAGGAAGAATTTATGAAGGTTATAACTCTTCATCTTCTTAATTAATAAAGATCATAAATGATGAATTTATTGAGAACTTAACTCTTCGTATTCCTTGGAGACTATAAGTAGTCATCCTCAGAAAGATTCAAGAGATGAATTGCTTCTCTCGACTTCTCCCTCGCCAACTTCTTCTTCGTGGACCTTCCACTGGAAGAGATCGGTAGTGCTTCCAAGACTTTGTCGATCCAAGAGGCTAGCACCTAACGGATCGTATCAAGTTCGTGATTTAGTGCGCGTGGATACCGCTAAAGGAGTCACACGTGAGACTCTTATCTGTCTATGATATCATTAACGTCTATCGAGAACTCGAGGTATATTTTATATTATTTTGTGTAAAACTATATGTATCACGAAAAGATCCATAATTAAATATATATCTTCTGCTGCACTCTTAACCAACAATTAGATCGTCACACTGTTGCATGAGACCATCACACTTATATCTCGCTCGACATAAATTGATGCCTAATGCAGCAAAACCTTTACAAACAAAGATGAGACCCCCAATGGAGCAGATCTCAACCTTACTGACTAGATCGAGTTCTGCACTACTAAGGGTTTTCCAAAAGCTAGAAAGCTTGACCTAAGCATCTGAGATTTTTAAATCTCTTTCTAAACAATATGTGAACAAGAGAGAAAAATAAACTATCTTGCCTTATAAGTAGAAATCTAATCTTAGTCAAGAAATGTTACTGCAAGAGTTTCTAAGTTCAAGGGTGATCCATTCGATTAACGCTTTCGAGCTCTTTGATTGTATTGGGCACTTAATATGAGTATGAGATGCTTACGAGCAATGTTTGTGAGAGCTAGTGTGCTTAAACCCAAGAAAACGTAACCTTTTATTTAAATTATGATTCCAACTATTCTAAAAAGTACATTACTAAGCAAACTTACTTGTAGGTAGACCAAACTAGCATTATTCATAACTATTAGAACTTCATAGTCCAAACATTACATCAGCCTAAGAAAACTTTAGGTCAACTCAAGATAATTACGTTGGTCGAACTTTCAAACAAAAAGCTTCTTTTGTAGAACTTCCTAAGTAGGCTAATGATCATGCCTCATACATCAAGATTTAAACGCTATCACTATTAATATCTATTCATGCTCGGTAACCTACCCACAATTGTGCCACTCATGTGGATACCAGCACTATAATTACCAGCCTTTACATGTGACCCAATCAATTACAAGTTCTAAAAATATTTAATTGTATTGCTACAATTAAATATTTTTCAACACTTCACTAAAACTGGACTTAAAGTTATACAATTATGAAAAGACACATCTAATTTTTAAATTTCCCTAAAGAGTATATTTATTTTTCATTTTATCCCTCCCACTAATTGGTGTTGCATTCAAAGAATAACACTATATTTCATTTCAAAAATAGTACTACTATTGATATTTATTTTCAAAATAAACCAACACAATGATATTGATTTTAAAATTTATACAACACCAAAGTAATGTTGTTCTTTGAAATCCAACGCCACCGGGTTTACATAGGGATAAAATAAGAAATAAATATGCTATTTAAAAATCTAAAGTTAAATATACTTTTGAGAATTACATAATTTTAAATTCATCCACCTAGTATTTTTATCCATAATAAATATTATTTTTTTATAATCCAAGTGTTAGAGTTTTACTAAACTCATTTACGGTGTAAATTGACCATTAAGAGAGAGTTGGCCATCAAGATATTCATCGATTGGACAATTAGTTTAAATATTAATTAGTTAGTTTAATTTTACTAAACTCACAAATCAAATTCCTACCAAGTCAGTAAGCATTATGATTTTAATCAATTTGAATAAACTAAAAATTATAGAATCTCACAAGGTAAATAGCTCTGCTCTCGCTTTCAAAATCAATTATAAAGTGGAATTTTCACTCAAAACTCCTGATAACAAATTATACTATTATATGCTTGTTTATTTTTTTTACTTCTGTACCACTATAAACATATTCATGCAAAAAATAGAAGGACTTATTTATGTATATGGAAAGCCAACAAGAAATCAAGAGAAATGAGAAGGAATAGTGAAACAAAAGAACCAAAGAGTACATGACTATTGAAATATTTAACAAGATGAATATAATCAAATAATATATCTAAAAACTCACTCAAACATCCAACACTCAATTTTCCTTGTGAATGCAATACACAAACAAACCACCTATAACATCTTCAAAATCCATATATGTATTAACAACTTAACTTGACAGTCAAACTCGACAGTCAAACTTAATAAGCTTTTACGATTTTCAAAGTATTACAAACTAACATATAAGGAGATTTAAACAAAATCACACAAAATACAAATAAGACCAAACAAAGTGCATGAATGGAAAATAAAGAAAACAAACAATAAGATGAAGGACAGTAATAAGAAAGGAAAAGAATAGACTCCCCTGAGTTTTTCATGGTTAAAGGCGATTCAATAATAACAACTAGGCTAAGAGTGAAATGATCTGAGTGGCAGAGAGAGTCTTCTTCATGTGATTGTAACGTGCTACTCTCTCCATTATCATCTTCTCGTAAGTTATCCCGGGTGGTTGAAGACGTTTTAGATGTAAGATCCATCCAGGGAGTAGAATGTGTAGGACCTTTGGCTGCCGGCTAGAGGGGTGAATAGTCCTGCAAACAAAAACGAATCTTCCTCGAACTTTACAGCTTAATAACAATCAATATACTTGTATAAACAAAATAAAAGACTGAAAAAGAAGAGGCACGAAAGGGTTACTTGGTTAAACCAGGGAGGTTGTTAATACAAGGAAGTTGGAGCTCACTAAACAATCTCCTTCAGGCGGAGAAGCCTCTTACAACAGTTGAAGTACTCAATTACAGAACAAAACTAACGAAAAATTAATTACAAGTGTTGTTCTGAATCATTAGGACTAGGGCTGTATTTATAGCCCTGGTCGGAGCGTCTGGAAGGGTT
Organism: Zingiber zerumbet; assembly: GCA_037833815.1. Taxonomy (NCBI): domain Eukaryota; kingdom Viridiplantae; phylum Streptophyta; class Magnoliopsida; order Zingiberales; family Zingiberaceae; genus Zingiber; species Zingiber zerumbet. The sequence continues at coordinate 17,521 of JBBMJZ010327796.1, forward strand.
TCAGGC